>SJYW01054838.1:215813-232760 GCA_006410735.1 Raphicerus campestris | reverse complement strand
ATGGCTAACAAACACATGAAAAGATGCTCAACATCACTCATTATCAGAGAAATGCAAATCAAGACCACAATGAGGTACCACTTCACACCAGTCAGAATGGCTGTGATCCAAAAATCTACAAGCAATAAATGCTGGAGAGGATGCGGAGAAAAGGGAACCCTCTTACACTGTTGGTGGGAATGCAAACTAGTACAGCCAGTATGGAAAACAGTGTGGAGATTCCTTAAAGAATGGCAAATAGAACTGCCTTATGACCCAGCAATCCCACTGCTGGGCATACACACCGAGGAAACCTAAATTGAAAGAGACACATGTACCCCAATGTTCATTGCAGCATTATTTATAATTGCCAGAACATGGAAACAACCCAGATGTCCATCAACAGATGAATGGATAAGAAAGCTGTGTTACATATACTCAATGGAGTATTACTCAGCCCTTAAAAAGAATGTTTGACTCAGTTCTAATGAGATGGATGAAACTGGAGCCGATTATACAGAGCGAAATAAGCCAGAAAGAAAAACACCAATACAGTATACTGACACATATATATGGAATTTAGAAAGATAGAAATGATGACTCTGTAAGTGAGACAATATAAGAGACACAGAGGTATAGAACAGACTTTTGGCTTCTGAGGGAGAGGGAGAGGGTGGGATGATTTGGGAGAATGTCACTGAAACATGTATACTATCATATAAGAAATGAAGCGCCAGTCTATGTTCAACACAGGATAAAGGATGCTTGGGGCTGGTGTACGGGATGATCCGGGGAGATGGTGTGGGGAGGGAGGTGGGAGGGGGCTTCGGCATGGGGAGATCGTGTACACCTGTGACTGATTCATGTCAATGTATGGCAAAACCAATACAGTAATGTAAAATAGAATAAAGTATTAAAAAAAATTTAAAAATTAAAAAAATAAAACTTTTTTAAAAAGGAAAAGAAAAGAGGACTTCTAGTAATATAAAGATTAATTATGTACTCAGATATGAATGTGTGCACTACATCAGATTCACAGATACATAATCAATTTTATATTTTGTATAAGAAACTATCATATTAAATAAAATAGTACTCTGATAGTGAACATGCTTTGTTTAAGGAAAACTCTTTTTTAGAGTACATTACATGTTTAGAAAATTTCTCCTATAAATGTAAGTTTCAGTAATGAAGAAATTCTGCTCCCAAAACAAAAACAAAGAGAAAACATTACTAACATCTCAGAAATTGTCCCCCCCCCAATCCATTCCAAATTTATAACAAATAAATTGATATTTCAGGGTCTTCCCAGGTGACTCAGCTAGATAAGAATGCAGCTACCAATGCAGAAGATATAAGATATGGGTTTCATCCTTGAGTGAGGAAGATCCTCTGGGGGAGAGCATGGCAACACACTCCAGTATTCTTGACTGGAGAATCTGATGGACAGAAGAGCCTGGCAGGCTATAGTCTATAGGGTTGCACAGAATCAGACAGAACTGACACAACTTAACAGGCACACATGATACTCAGCTTGGATACTTTTGAAGTATACAGTAATAAAATCATACAGATTTCACAGCTTTATTTTTTTACCTCTTTCACAAAGTTCCTCCTCATTGTTGTGTAGTTTTCCCAGGTATAAACTTACCATACAGTAACTTATCTAATTTAGATCTAGAGTCAGTATACTTGACCTCTAAAGTTTTATTGGAGATATACCATTTATCTGCATATTTTCATGGTTGCTTTTGTGATACAGAAAAAATCTGAGGATTATGACAAAGTTTATGAACTATAAATTCTAATATATACACTATAACACTTCAAGGATGTTTGTCAAGTCCTGATCTGAAGTGCTTAAATTATGAGGGTTGTTTTCAGTTTATATTATTACAGATAATTCAATGAAGAACATGTTTGTATGTCTTTTGGTGGTCATATTCATCCATTTCTCTTAGATATAATTCAAAGAATACGTTTTTGAGCCATAGGAAATATATTATATGTTCTATGGTATTAGACACAGTTTAGAATTTTATAAAGTATACAGACAATTCTTATCCAATTGTAAATTGTAAAAGCCATACTTGTTTCACATCCTCATTAACAGTTGCTAACTAGATCATTTTTATCTTACTATTCTTTAGATGACTCATAATGTTTTATTTGCTACTAACTTTTTATTTAAGTTTTACTTACTAGAGGGCTACTACATTTAGATATTCACTTCAATGAGGAGTCTATGTATTCTGAATTTGAATTATGAGTCACATAAAAGGATGTATGAAAGTATTTGATCTTCTGAATGTCATACTATCTAGATGGCTTCATGTAACCACTATTTAAGGTTAAAACAGTCTACAAGTACAGTACAAATTTCTGATTTCAACATAAAGTAACTCTTTTTTTTTTTTTTTTTAGTGTTTTCCAAATCTTTTCCAATACAGGGATTGATTTACAAGGCAGTAGAGTCACATTTTATGTAGACAGGTTGTATCATCTGGGAAAGACACTATAGGAAATCTAGTTGAAGTCTCTGTCTTACAAAGGGGAATCTGAGGGCTAGAAAGGAAGAATGATGTGCTAAGTTTAGAGTGACATTATTGCCTGCTAAATGGCACATTTCTAGAGTCAGAGATGTTCAGGGAAGTTGAAAGGTCACTGCTTCTGTATTTAGCACAGACCTTTGCACTTATTGGATTACTGAACATTACTTTTTACAAATGTGGTTATATGTCCCATATTTATCTCTCTTCTCTGCCTTAGACATACACTCAAATCTACCATTGTTATGCCATATTTCTACATAAGTATTTCAGTGGCAAGGGTGAAATGGTCAAGATATAAGAATTTGAGTGTAGTATTAGCCTACTACATGCTGTCATTAATAATTTGCATTTTTGCAATGATATTGTGACTTCCTTGCTGACTCAGATGGTAAAGCATCTGTCTACAATGTGGGAGACGTGGGTTCGATCCACGAATTGGGAAGTTCCCTGGAGAAGGAAATGGCAACCCAATCCAGTACACTTGCCTAGAAAATCCCATGGATGGAGGAGCCTGGTGTCCATGGGGTCACAAAGAGTCGGACACGACTGAGCGACTTCACTTCACTTCACAATGATATTTGCTATATTTGTGGATGTGTAAGAAGGATATGATATAAAAAGGGAAGTATAGGGATGGGGATTGAAGTAGAGAGAAATACATCAAAATTTTTAGTGCCAGTTTCTAATTTTTTAGAATCCCAAAGTAGAAAAGTTATTATCTGTTTTTGCTCAAACTTTTGAGTTGTCAATTCCCTCAAAAAGATATTTTCGTAATTTGGTATTTAACCAAGCAATTTATGAGAGATATAGAATCAGTGAATTCCATTTTTGAACTTACTTTAATGGGATCAATTTTTTTTCTTTTTCATATCACAAAAGCAGATCAAATAAAATATGCTTCTTTTAGATAAAATAAGTCTTTAGATATGGTAATGAATTTCTTCCATCCCTTGCTTCTATCACCAGTCACATCCACAACTGGGTACTGTTTTTGCCTTGGCTCCATCCCTTCATTCTTTCTGGAGTTTTTTATCCACTGATCTCCAGTAGCATATTGGGCACCTATTGACCTGGGGAGTTCCTCTTTCAGTATCCTATCATTTTGCCTTCTCATACTGTTCATGGGGTTCTCAAGGCAAGAATACTGGAGTGGTTTGCCATTCCCTTCTCCAATGGACCACATTTTGTCACACTTGGTCATCTGGTGATAGAAGCAAGGTCCGATGCTGTAAAGAGCAATAATGCATAGGAACCTAGAATGTTAGGTCCATGAATCAAGGCAAATTGGAAGTGGTCAAACAGGAGATGAAAAGAGTGAATGTCAACATTCTAGGAATCAGCGAACTAAAATGGACTGGAGTGGGTGAATTTAACTCAGATGACCATTATATCTACTACTGCAGGCAGGAATCCCTCAGAAGAAATGGAGTAGCCATGATGGTCAACAAAAGAGTCCAAAATGCAGTGCTTGGATGCAATCTCAAAAATGACAGAATGATCTCTGTCCATTTCCAAGGCAAACCATTCAGTATTCCAGTCATCCAAGTCTATGCCCCAACCAGTAATACTGAATAAGCTGAAGTTGAACGCTTCTAAAAAGACCTATAAGACCTTTTAAAACTAAAACCCAAAAAAGATGTCCTATATATTATAGGGGACTGGAATGCAAAAGTAGGAAGTAAAGAAACACCTGGAGTAATAGGCAAATTTGGCCTTGGAATACAGAATGAAGCAGGGCAAAGGCTAATAGAATTTTGCCAAGAGAATGCACTGGTCATAGAATACATCCTCTTCCAACAACACAAGAGAAGACTCTACACATGGACATCACCAGATGATCAACACTGAAATCAGATTGATTACATTATTTGCAGCCAAAGGTGCAGAAGAAGCTCTACACAGTCAGCAAAAACAAGACCAGAAGCTGACTGTGACACAGATCATGAGCTCTTTATTGTCAAATTAGACTTAAAGAAAGTATGGAAAATCACTAGATCATTCAGGTATGATCTAAACCAAATCCCTTATGATTATACAGTGGAAATGAGAAATAGAGTTAAGGATACATAGAGAGAGTGCCTGATGAATTATGGACAGAGGTTCGTGACATTGTACAGGAGACAGGGATCAAGACCATCCTCATGGAAAAGAAATGCAGAAAAGCAAAATGGCTGTCTGAGGAGGCCTTACAAATAGCTGTGAAAAGAAGAGAAGTGAAAAGCAAAGGAGACAAGGAAAGATATAAGCATCTGAATGCAGAGTTCCAAAGAATAGCAAGAAGAGATAGGAAAGCATTCCTCAGCGATCAATGCAAAGAAATAGAGGAAAACAACAGAATGGGAAAGACTAGAGATCTCTTCAAGAAAATTAGAGATATCAAGGGAATATTTCATGCAAAGATGGGCTCGATAAAGGACAGAAATGGTCTGGACCTAACAGAAGCAGAAGATATGAAGAAGAGGTGGCAAGAATACACAGAAGGACTGTACAAAAAAAGATCTTCATGACTCCGATAATCACGATGGTGTGATCATTCACCTAGAGCCAGACATTCTGGAATGTGAAGTCAAGTGGGCCTTAGAAAGCATTACTATGAACAAAGCTACCGGAGGTGATGGAAGTCCAGTGGAGCTGTTTCAAATCCTGAAAGATGATGCTGTGAAAGTGCTGCACTCAATATGCCAGCAAATTTGGAAAACTCAGCAGTGGCCACGTGACTGGAAAAAGTCAGTTTTCATTCCAATCCCAAAGAAAGGCAATGCCAAAGAATGCTCAAACTACTGCACCATTGCACTCATCTCACATGCTAGTAAAGTAATGCTCAAATTTCTGCAAGCCAGGCTTCATCAGTATGTGAACTGTGAACTTCCTGATGTTCAAGCTGGTTTTAGAAAATGCAGAGGAACCAGAGATCAAATTGCTAACATACGCTGGATCATGGAAAAAGCAAGTGAGTTCCAGAAAAACATATATTTCTGTTTTATTGACTATGTCAAAGCCTTTGACTGTGTGGATCACAATAAACTGTGGAAAATTCTGAAAGAGATGTGAATACCAGACCACCTGACCTGCCTCTTGAGAAATCTGTATGCAGGTCAGGAAGCAACAGTTAGAAATGGATATGGAACAACAGACTGGTTCCAAATAGGAAAAGGAGTCCATCAAGGCTGTATATTATCACTCTGCTTATTTAACTTCTATGCAGAGTACATCATGAGAGACGCTGTACTAGAAGAAACACAAGTTGGAATCAAGATTGCCTGGAGAAATATCAATAACCTCAGATATGCAGATGACACCACCCTTATGGCAGAAAGTGAAGAGGAACTAAAAAGTCTCTTGATGATAGTGAAAGAGAAGAGTGAAAATGTTGGCATACAGTTCAACATTCAGAAAACAAGGTCATGGCATCTGGTCCCATCACTTCATGGGAAATAGATGGGGAAACAGTGGAAACAGTGTCAGACTTTATTTTTTGGGCTCCAAATTCACTGTAGATGGTGACTGCAGCCATGAAATTAAAAGACGATTACTCCTTGAAAGAAAAGTTATGACCAACCTAGATAGCATATTGAAAAGTAGAGACACTACTTTGCCAGCAAAGGTCCGTTTAGTCAAGGCTATGGTTTTTCCACTGGTCACGTATGGATATGAGAACTGAACTTTCAAGAAAGCTGAGCCTCAAAGAATAGATGCTTTTGAACTGTGGTGTTGGAGAAGACTCTTGTGAGTCCCCTGGACTGCAAGAACATCCAACCAGTCCATTCTAAAGGAGATCAGCCCTGGGATTTCTTTGAAAGGAATGATGCTAAAGCTGAAACTCCAGTACTTTGGCCACTCCATGCAAAGATTTTACTCGTTGGAAAAGACTCTGATGCCTGGAGGGATTGAGGGCAGGAGGAGGTGGGAACGACAGAGGATGAGATGGTTGGATGGCATCACTGACTTGATGGACGTGAGTTTGAGTGACCTCCAGGCGATGGCGTCTGAACGACTGAACTGAACAGAACTAGTGACATCTATTTTGATTGGACTTTATTATATTTCAAACTATGTTTTTTGTGCCATACTGTTGCTTGTAAGATACAACTCCAGAAGAATTTGGGTGAACTGATAAAATATACTACAGATACACTTTTAATACTTTTATCTAAAATAAGAATTCTCTGTAGCTTTTTATCCACCATGACATCTTTTCCTAACTATCATGATGTCTTACAAACACTACCTTGAAAAAGAGAGGCATATTTTAGACTTTAGTGCCATTCTAAAATATTTTCACATAAGGAAATTTTCCAATGGTAGTGAGAAAACTTAACAACATGAATTACTGTTAACTTTTGCAGTTTCAATGAATTATTATTAATGTCTTTCAGTGTTATAAGGTTTTTCAGATATATGGTCAAAAACCACACTTTTTGAAGGAACAGATTATTCTGAAGGAAATAGTCAAATATCAGGAACTCATAGTTTTTTACTCCTAGCATAATCAATATGCGTGTCTTCATAGAGACATTATTTTAGTATCCACACCATGCTATGTACCTTCTCAAAAATCTGTTGTGTGTATGCATACACCATATATGCTATAGTATGTGTACAGCAGATGATATCCCTGTGCTAATTTTGCTACTGAGCTATAATTAATGCTCAAAAATTCTATATAGCATTTCTAGTTTATTATGTATTTGTTTACTTCCCTAAACATCATGGACATTGTGGATGTAGTGGATAGAATTCTCAATCCATTAGCAGAAAATGCGCACAAACAGAGTGAAATAAATAAGGCTTTAAGTAGGTGGCTGTCTGTGATTCACAAAGAGACAGAGAGAGACATTCAATCAGAACCAAGAAGAGGAAAGAGGGGAAAGAAATTAACCTGGAGAAAATGACAGAAAAATGAATAATTGATAATGACTGCACAATGATGTAGTTTACCCAGGTCTTTCCCATTGGCACTTAAAAACTTTTCATCTTTTTTTTCAAGCTTTATTCAGATAAAATTGACAAATAGCATATGTAAGGTATTCAAAATGAAGATGTGATATATGTATGCATTATGACATGATTACCACAATAAAATTAATTAACACATTCATTAATTCACATAGTTACAGCTTAGACTGTTTGATCAGGACAGTTAAGATCTACTCTTTTAGCAAATTTCAAGTTTACTGTACAGAAGTGTTAACTAGAATCATATATGTTAGATCTTCATAACTTATTCATTGACTAACAGTTATTCACTTTGAATAGCATCTCCAATCTCTTCCAACTTTTAGACTCTGGAAACAATCAATCCACTCTCTATTTCTATGAGTTCATCCTTTATAGATTCAATACATCTGTAAGATTATACAGTATTTACCTTTTACTGTTTGACTGATCTCACTTAGCATGGTGGCTTCAAGTTTTTTTCCATGTTGTGGCAAACAAGAATATGATACTTCTAAAGGACATGGGCTTGTTCACCTTAAAATCCATTTAATTGTTCCATCCTCTAACTAATATCCTTTCATTTCCTAACCTGAATGATTTTTAGATCTGAGACTAAGTGTATCTATCCAAAGATATGCTAGTTTTGTTTTTAGATATAAGTTTATAACCCTTATTTTTTAAATTTCATGAGGATTTGGGGAATCTTATGAATTTTTTTAGCTAGCTATCAAATGCTTATGGTTAGCACTAGTTTATATTCCATTAGTCAGAAAGTATAGTATGTGCTATAGAATATTAGAAAAAAATCAAACATCTGTCAGTAAACACATGAAAAGTATCTAGTAACTGAAATAATACATAAATAAAAGAATGAATTAATACAGTGTGACAAAATTAGAATACTCAGGAAAGTTTTCAACAAAGAGAACATGCCATATATAAATTCTTGATACATATGAGCATGCTGTATTTGGAAGTTGTAATGTTTCTAAAATTTGGGCTTTATAACCAATGCTTATTATTAATTTTATGCATTTATTGAGACAACTTCTTTTCTCTTGTATGATGCAACATAATTTTATAAATACAACGTTTTTGTGTGTATGTGAGAGAAAGATAAACATTTAGCATCATCTTTTAAGTTTTATTTTTTCTAGGGCTTGTATCATGTCCTTGTTTCTTAAGCTATAAATCAGAGGGTTTAACATTGGAATCACTAGAGTATAAAACAATGAAGTCATTTTGTCTTGATCTAGAGAGTAGGATGAACTTGGCCTGAAATACATAAAGAGAATGGTTCCCTGGAGAATTGCCACTGCAGTTAGGTGGGAGGTGCAGGTAGAGAATGCTTTGAATCTTCCCTCTACAGAGTGGACCTTCAAGACTGAAAAGATGATATAAAAATAAAAGACAAGAACTCCTGAAATGGCACTCAGTTCAGTGAAGCCAAAAACAAGGAATAATGCCAATTCATTGACCTGTATATTGGAGTAGGAAAGGAGGAAAAGTGGAGATAAATCATAGAAGAAATGGTTAATCTCATTTGACCCACGGAAACATAAGCAGAATGCTAATGTCATGTGTATCCGAGCATCTGCCATTCCTACCAGGTAAACCCCATCCTTAAGCAGGGGTCACACCCTGCTGGACATGCTGACTGCATAGAGCAAGGGGCTGCTGATGGCCTTGTATTGGTTATAGGCCATCACTGCCAGCAGGAGACACTCAGAGTCAGCAAAGATATAGAAGACCAAGAATTGCAGAGCACAACCATAGAAAGAGATTGGCTTGTTCTTGGCAAATAGATCCACCAGCATCTTGGGACCAATGGCTGTGAAATAGCAGAGGTCACAGAAGGAGAGGTGGATGAGGCAAAAGTAAATGGGTGTGTGCAACTGGGGATCCATCTTAATCAAGGTCATCATTCCAAGATTTGCCAGATGATTGATGAGATAAACAAGGAGAACCATGGTAAATAGGGTCACTTTGTTCACAGTGTTATCAGTAATTCCCAATAAAATGAATTTAGTCACGGAGGAGCAATTGTCTCCATTCATCCTTCTTTTTTCTTGTCTACACTCTTAGAAAAATATTTTTTAAAAATAAATAACAAAGATACATGGATAGGTGACACTTCTTCACATTTGCAAAATATCATAAGGCAGAACACTTTCTATAATAGTGTCTTTGTATTCAGAAAAGCATCCAATCATGTGTTCACTCTTTAAAGAGGCAAAGTTATCTATTAGGGCTTCTCTGCTGGTTCAGACAATAAAGAATCTGCCTGCAACATGGGAGACCAAGGTTTGATCCCAAAGTCAGGAAGATCCCTTGGAGAAGGGAATGGCTACTCACTCCAGTATTCTTGCCAGAAGAATTCCATGGACAAAGGAGCCTGGTGGGCTACAATTCTTGGGGTCACAACGACTCCAGCATGACTGAGTGACTAACACTTCTTCAGCTACTTATTACCCAATAACAAAAATCACCTAGAATAGACTGTTGAGAAACTGAACCAAATCTATTATGCAATTTATGAGGCATGTTACTTGCTACAAGGTCATGTCAGAGTCTGACTTTTTTTTAACTGAATGGATGCATTTCAATTAATTTACTTCTCTTTTCCTCTACAAAATAATATGAACAAGACTCTAATGTATTAGAGATGCTGAGCTGTAAGACAGGTCTAAGGAGTCTCTACACTTGGAAGTATTTACACGAAACAAAATGGGATTATAGTTTTAATGTTTCTCACTACATGATTGGTTTAAGAATATTTGTGTCAATTCCTGAAATAATGACCATGTCACTGACTAATAATAATGATCACTATTTTGTTACTGGTTTTATGTTGTGTTTAATAGTTAGTGAGATATCTAAGTATTATCAACCTTTATTCCCAGTAATTTATTATTGATTTGTCACAATACTCATTACCCCTTTGCAGAGATAGTTGCCAAAAATCAAGTTACTTGATGAGTGAAAGAAAAAAATCTAAAAGGAATTGAAAGCAATAGAACACATTTGGGTCTGTTTGGATTTTAAATGGGCTCTAATATTATAAAATGGAAATGAGATGAGAGACAATAAATTCTTCTGAGATACACACATACCCTCTCTTATGTATGTGTCTTTATGTGTGTGTCATGTTTGATATGCCTATTTTTATTAATTGGAGTAAAATTGCTTCACAGTGTTGTGTTGATTTCCGCCATACAACAAAGCAACTCAGCCATAATTATAAATATATTACCTCCCTCTTGATTTGTATATGTTTTTGATGTATATGAGAATAGAATGCATTTAATGAACTTCTTCCTTAAGCCTAAATAGGTATGACATTTTTTCACATGAAAATTAATTTGCAAGTTTTTACTTTTACTGTGGTAGTTGTATTATTTTTTATTTAAAATGAAACAAATCTTCAATTCATGTATACAGTTATCCAATGATAAAAGGAGTAAAATACTTTTTGTGAACCAAAAAGAAAAAATCATTAAGTTATAGTGTGGTTATTAACAAGTTCAAGAAGATGGTTCCCAATCAGAGAAATCAATATTGTTTCTGACACATAAATGCAGTGTTAATTTAACTGAGTAAGTAAGCATAAACATTTCACTTACAAATACATTTTTTCTTTCTCAGAAAGTTATATCCTCTTATATCCTTTAAGACAGGACCTAGAAACCTACCTGAAATGAGCCTGTCTTGGATAGCTAAATGATAATAAGTAGATGGTCTTTTATTTTATCAAGTATGCTGCTGCTAAGCTGCTAAGTCACTTCAGTCGTGTCCGACTCTGTGCGACCCCATAGACGGTAGCCCACCAGGTTTCCCCATCCCTGGGATTCTCCAGGCAAGAACACTGGAGTGGGTTGCCATTTCCTTCTTATAAAAGCGAAAGTAAAGTCGTTCAGTCGTGTCCGACTCTAAGCGACCCCATGGACTGCAGCCTACCAGGCTCCTCCGTCCATAGGATTTTCCAGACAAGAGTACTGGAATGGGTTGCCATTGCCTATGGGGACTTGAACCTCTGAGTTATTGCCCTTAGGTTTTGATGTTAGCAAACTTTTCATTAATTATGATTCTGCTTCTGTGTATTCCTCTGTGAATTCATAAACAACTTTGCAAAGGCTGAGTTTTGAAGCTTCACCATTGCTGCCAAATTGATCTATGGTAGGAGAAGGTGATGGCACCCCACTCCAGTACTCTTGCCTGGAAAATCCCATGGACGGAGGAGCCTGGTGGGCTGCAGTCCATGGGGTCGCTAAGAGTCAGACATGACTGAGTGACTTCACTTTCATTTTCATGCATTGGGAGAAGGAAATGGCAACTTACTCCAGTGTTCTCGACTGGAGAATCTCAGGGATGGAGGAGCCTGGTGGGCTGCCGTCTATGAGGTTGCACAGAGTCGGACACGACTGAAGCGACTGAGCAGTAATAGCAGAAGAAAATAGCAATTTGTTTGTATGGTGTGCTTCACAGTTACCCTGAAACTATCTCTTCCTTGTCCAGTCTAAGATGAAACTCAGAAAGATCATCCCTCCATCATTTTCAGCTCCTTTGCATTGGTCATTGTATCTTTGAAACAGTCTCCTTCACTACATTATTTAGGAATATTGCTACACTTTAACCATGTTTTCTTTTTTTATTGAAATATGAGGCATATACCATAAAATTGATCTTTCTTATATAAGTATGCAATTCTTGTTTTTATTGTTTTTTAATTATATTTTCTAGATTGCTCAATTATATCCAGTATCTAAATCCAGAATATTTTCAACACTTCAATAAGAAACCTTCACCTGCTACCTGTCAGTTCTCCTTCCTTAGCCAATAACAACCACTAATTCTATGTGGTTTCCTATTATGAGTGTCTCATACAAACAGAATCATGTGATACCTTTTTTTTTCCTAATATGTTTTATGTTATTTTCCTGTCAGGCTTATAGTCATTAATATAAAAAATGCAGTGTGTGTCATAGAATATAAAGGGCCTAAATGCTGAAAGGTTTCTCAGTAAATATACAATAAATCTTAGTGTAATTGAAATAAAATTTGAATGAAAAAATTAACCATAATATGTGACAAAATTGCAAAATTCTAGAATTATTCAGCAAAGGGGAAGTGCTATATATTAGTTGTATATACACAATGAAGCATGTTGTTTTTGCGATGACCTAGAGGGATGGTACAGGGAGGGAAGAGGGAGGGGGGTTCAGGATGGGGAACACATGTATACCTGTTATGGATTCATGTTGATGTATGACAAAAACCAATACAATATTGTAAAGTAATTAACCTCCAATTAAAATAAATAAATTTATATTTTAAAAGTACATTTTATTAAAAATATTATTTACTCCTTTAAAGTATTTGAAACAATTTCATTTCCCTTGGATCATGAATATAATTTTACAAAAACAACAAACATATGTACGTGTGTCTATAAATTTATAGTACACCCTTTAAGACCACTTTTCATTTTCCACTTTTTCAGGGCCTGTTTCACATCTTTGTTCTGTAGGCTATATAGCAGAGTATTTAACATAGGAATCACAAGGGTGTAAAACAATTAGGTCATTTTGTCTTGATCTGGAGAATAGGAAGTATTTGGCCTGAAATACAAGAAAAGTACAGTTGCCTAGAAAATTGTCACATTTAAATGAGAGGTGAGGATTGAGAAAGCTTTGAACCTCCCTTCAGTAGAGTGGATCTTCAAGATTGATAGGCTGGTATAACAATAAGAGAAAAGGACTCCTGAAATTGTACTCAGTTCAATAAAACCAAAACCAGTGAATAATGCCAATTCATTTACCTGTATATCAGAGCAGGAAAGGAGGAAAAGTGAAGGTAAGTCACAGAAGAAATGGTTAATCTCATTTGACCCATAGAAACATAAATGGAATGCTAATGTCATGTGTATCAAAGCATTTGCCATTCCCACCAAATAAACCCCAGCCATGAGCAGTGAGCACACCCTGTTGGACATGTTGACTGCATAGAGCAAGGGGCTACTGATGGCCTTGTACCAGTCATAGGCCATCACTGCCAGAAGGAGACATTCACAATCTGCAAAGGTACAGAGAACCAAAAATTGCACAGCAACAGCCATAGAAGGTGATTACTTTGTTCTTGGCAAATAGGTCCAAGATCATCTTGGGGTGAATTGCAATGGAACAGCAGAGGACACACAAGGTGAGGTGACTGAGGAAAAAGGACACGGGTGTGTGGAGCTGGAGATACATCTAATCCAGAATATCATCCCAAGATTTGCCAAGTGGCCAATTAGAATCATGGTAAATATGGTCACTTTGTCCTTGGTGTTATCAGTAATTCCCAGGAAAATGAATCCAGTCACAGAGGAGCAATTCCCTCCATCCATTTTTCTTTGTTTTTATCTAAGCTTTTAAAAAATGATCAAAAAAAGAAAACATGGATGTGTAACACTTCTGCACATCTGCAATATATCATATGATAGAACAAAATTCTGTCTGCAATTGTCTTTATATTCAGAAAATTGTACATTCATGCACCCCCGAGGACTGTAGCTCACCAGGCTCCTCCATCCATGGGATTCTCCAGGCAAGAATACTGGAGTGGGTTGCTATTTCTTTCTCCAGGGGATCTTCCTGACCCAGGGATTGAACCCAGGTCTCCTGCATTGCAGGCAGATGCTTTAACCTCTGAGCCACCAGGGAAGCCACATATTCATGTACCTACTCTTTTAAAAGGCATAAATATTATTATGCAATAAAAACAAACACCTGGTATAGAACGTTGAGAAACTGAACTAAATCTAAGTGTAATTTGTGAGGCATGTTAATTTCTACTAGCTTGTCTCTGAGCCTTCCTTTCTTTACTTCAGAGAATGTGTTTGATGAATTTACCTGTCTTTCTCTTCAAAATAATGTGGATGAGACTCTAATGTTAGAGATACCTGGCTGTAAGAGTCAGAACTAAACATTTTCTATGAATATGAAAAAGATAACAATTTTAATATTTCTCAAAACCATGATTGTTTTAAGAATATCTGTATTCGTTCCTGTATTAGTTCCAGAAATAATGTGCATATTATGGATTGATCATAATAAAATAATTATGTTTCTGGTTTTGGTTTATGTTATGTTCAGTATTTGGTGAGACAGTGCTGCTGCTGCTAAGTTGCATCAGTCATGTCCGACTCTGTGTGACCCCATAGACGGCAGCCCACCAGGCTCCCCCATCCCTGGGATTCTCCAGGGAAGAACACTGGAGTGGGTTCCCATTTCCTGCTCCAACATTAAGCAAGTATTAATGAGCAGTTCTCTAGATATATATTTTTGTTTTGTCATAATATTAATTACCTTTTTGTGGGAATTGACTGGTGCCATAGAAAGAATCTCTTTACCCATTGAAGGGAAACATTTCTACAAACTTATTTAACACATATATTTTTATCTTTTGAGCTACCGTGTAGCTCAGCTGGTAAAGAATCAGCCTGCAATACAGGAGACCCTGGTTCAATTCCTGTGCCAGGAAGATCCCTGGAGAATGGGCAGGCTACCAACTCCAATATTTTTGTGCTTCCCTGGTGGCTCAGATGGTAAAGAATCTACTTGAAATGTGGAAGACCTGGATTTGACCCTCGGGTTCGGAAGATCCCCTGAAGAACAGCTACCCACTCCAGTGAAATATAAAAAATATTTTTTCTTTATAAAATGGAAATGAGATGAGTGATAATAAATGCCATGGGCTTCCCTTGTAGCTCAGCTGGTAAAGAATCTGCCTGCAATGAGGGAGACCTGGGTTTGATCCCTGGGTTTGGAGTGAGCTCTTGGGGAAGGAAATAGCTACCCACTCTAGTATTCTAGCCTGGAGAATTCCATGGACTGTATAGCTTATGGGGTCACAAAGAGTCAGACATGACTGAGTGACTTTCACTTTCAATTGTTTCTGAAATATATAGACTTATCTCTATTGTGTTTGCATGCATTTATATGTGTGTCACGTGTTTGTATATGTGTGTTTCTTGGATAATATGTGCAAATTGGAATGTGAGTGGTGGTCTTTAAACCTAAATAAGTCTTTAGGCCTATTCTTTAGACCTAAAGAATATGACATATTGTTCACATGAAGTTCAGTTTTTCACAGGTTGTTATTTATAAGATGGAACCTCAACTGCTTTTGAAATAAAATAACAAGAACCCTTAAACTACTATTTATATTTGGAGGTTGTTGTTTTGAGACTCCCTAGACTGTAGCCCACCAGGCTCTTCTGTCCATAGGATGCTGTATGGTTCAATATCATCTGACCATGGTCAACATGAATAATAACAGAATACAGCCCAGTTATTTAAACTGTGCATTTTGAGATAGTGTTTATATAGCAAAAGAAAACTGAAGCAGTATGAATAGAATATAAGCAGAGGGTGAAAATTGTTTTGTTGATTATTAATTATTCTTGTTACATAATTTCATGAAATAATTTTTAATGTTTTGTATTATTATGTAATGCTAAGATCCATCGAGTCAAGGCTATGGTTTTTCCTGGGGTCATGTATGGATGTGAGAGTTGGACTGTGAAGAAGGCTGAGCACCGAAGAATCAATGCTTTTGAACTGTGGTCTTGGAGAAGACTCTTGAGAGCCCCTTGGACTGCAAGGAGATCCAACCAGTCCATTCTGAAGGAGATCAACCCTGGGATTTCTTTGGAAGGGATAATGCTAAAGCTGAAACTCCAGTACTTTGGCCACCTCATGCGAAGAGTTGACTCATTAGAAAAGACTCTGATGCTGGGAGAGATTGGGGGCAGGAGAAGAAGGGGACGACTGAGGATGAGATGGCTGGATGGCATCACGGACTCGATGGACGTGAGTCTGAGTGAANAGAAGAAGAAGGTGAGAAGAAGAAGAAGAAGAAGAAGATGAGAAGAAGAAGAAGAAGAACAAGAAGAAGGTGAGAAGAAAAAGAAGAAGACGAAGGTGAGAAGAAGAAGAAGAACAAGAAGAAGGTGAGAAGAAGGAGAAAAAGAAGATGAGAAAAATAAGAAGAAAAAGGTGAGAAGAAGAAGAAGAAGAACATCAACAACAAGAGCAACAAGAAGAGGACGAAGAAGAAGGTGAGAAGAAGAAGAAGATATTAAAAAGAAGTAGAAGGTGAGAACAGAAGAGGAAGGTGAAAAGAAAAAGAAAAAGAAGAAGAAGAAGGTGAGAAGAAAAGGAAGACCAAGAAGAAGGTGAGAAGAAGGAGAAGAAGTTGAGAAGAAGAAGAAGGTGAGAAGAAGAACAAGAAGAGGAAGAAGATGATGAGACTAAAAAGAAGAAGGTGAGAAGAAGATGAAGAAGAAGAACAAGAAGACGTTGAGAATAAAAAGACGAAGCTGAGAAGAAGAAGAAGATGAAAAGAAGAAGAAGAAGTTGATAAGAGGAAGAAGAAGATGAAGAAGGTGAGAAGAAGAAGGAGAAGAAGAAGAAGAAGAGTAAGAAGAAGAAGAAAA
>SJYW01054838.1:146019-209898 GCA_006410735.1 Raphicerus campestris | reverse complement strand
TTTATGAATGTTGAGCTTTAAGGCAGTTTTTTTCATTCTCCGCTTTCACTTTCATCAAGAGGCTCTTTAGTTCTTATTCACTTTCTGCCATAAGGGTGGTGTCATCTGCATATCTGAGGTTATTGATATTCTTCCTGGCAATCTTAATTTCAGCTTGTGCTTCTTCCAGCCTAGTGTTTCTCATGATATAGTCTGCATATAAGTTAAATAAGCAGGTGACAATATACAGCCCTGATGTAATCCTTTTCCTATTTGGAACCAGTCTGTTGTTCCATGTCCAGTTCTAATTGTTGCTTCCTGACCTGCATACAGATTTCTCAAGAGGCATGTCAGATGGTCTGGTATACCCATCTCTTTCAGAATATTCCAGTTTGCTGTGATCCACACAGTCAAAGGCTTTGGCATAGTCAATAAAGCAGAAGTAGATGTTTTTCTGGAACTCTTTTGTTTTTTTTTGTTTGTTTGTTTTGTTTTGTTTTGTTTTTGATGATCCACTGGATGTTGGCATTTTGATTTCTGGTTCCTCTGGCTTTTCTAAAACCAGCTTGAACATCTGGAAGTTTGCAGTTCACATATCATTGAAGCCTGGCTTGGAGAATTTTTATCATTCCTTCACTAGCATGTGAGATGAGTGCAATTGTGCAGTAGTTTGATCACTCTTTGGCATTGCCTTTCTTTGGGATTGGAATGAAAACTGACATTTTCCAATCCTGTGGCCACTGCTGAGTTTTCCATTTATGTTAGCATATTGAGTGCAGCACTTTCACAGCATCATCTTTCAGGATTTGAAATAGCTCAAGGAGAATTCCATCCCCTCCCCTAGCTTTGTTCATACTGATATTTCCTAGGTCCACTTTACTTTGCATTCCAGGATGTCTGGCTCTAGTTGAGTGATCACACCATCGTGATTATCTGGGTGATGAAGACCTTTATTGTATAGTTCTTCTGTGTATTCAGGCCATCTTTTCTTAATATCATCTTCTGTTACATCCATATAATTGCTGCGTTTTATTGTGCTCATATTTGCAGGAAATGTTCCCTTGATATCTATAAGATTCTTGAAGACATTTCTAGTCTTTCTCATTCTATTGTTTTCATCTATTTATTTGCACTGATCACTGAGGAAGGTTTTCATATGTCTCCTTGCTATTCTTTGAAACTCTGCATTTAAATGGGTATATATTTCCTTTTCTCTTTTGCTTTTGGCTTCTCTTCTTTCACAGCTATTTTTAAGAGCTCTTCAGACAACCATTTTGCTTTTTTTGCATTTTTTTCCCCTTGGGAATGGTCTCTATCCTTGGCTCCTGTACAATGTCATGAATCTTGGTCCATAGTTCATCAGGCACTCTGTCTATCATATCTAATCACTTAAATCTATTTCTCACTTCCACTGTACAATTGTAAGGGATTTGATTTAAGTCATAGTTAGGTCATACCTGAATGGTCTAGTGGTTTTCCCCACTTTCTTCAATTTCAGTCTGAATTTGGCAATAAGGAGTTCATGTTCACAGTCAGCTCTTGGTTCTATTTTTGCTGACTATATAGAGCTTCTCTATCTTTGGCAGCAAAGAATATAATCATCTGATTTCGGTGTTGACCATTTGCCAATGTCCATGTGTAGTCTTCTCCTCTGTTGTTGGAAGAGGGTGTTTGCTATGACCAGTGCATTTTCTTGGCAAAACTCTATTAGCCTTTGCCCTGCTTCATTCTGTACTCCAAGGCCTAATTTGCCTGTTACTCCAGGTGTTTCTTAACTTCCTACATTTTTATTCCAGTCCCCTATAATGAAAAGAACATCTTTTTTGTATGTTAGTTCTAAAAGGTCTAGTAGGTCTTCATGGAATCATTCAACTTCAGCTTCTTCAGCATTACTGATCATGGCATAGACTTGGATTATCAAGATATCGAATAGTTTGCCTTGGCAATGAACAGGGATCATTCTGTCATTTTTGAAATTGCATCCAAGTACTGCATTTTGTACTCTTTCGTTGACTATGATAGCTACTCCATTTCTTCTAAGGGATTCTTGCCCACAGTAGTATATACAATGGTCATCTCAGTTAAATTCACTCATTCTAGCCCATTTTAGTTTGCTGATTCCTAAAATGTCTACGTTCACTCTTGCCATCTGCTGTTTGACTACTTCTAATGTGCCTTGATTCATAGACCTAACATTTTACATTCCTATGCAATATTGCTCTTTACAGCATCAGAGCTTGCTTCCACCATCAGTTACTTCCATAACTGAGTGTTTTTTGTTTGTTTGTTTGTTTGTTTGTTTGTTTTGCTTTGGCTCCATCTCTTCATTCTTTCTGGAGTTATTTCTCCACTGATCTCCAGTAACATATTGGGCACCTACTGATCTAAATCGACCTAAGTTGACCAAAATTGAACTAAAATTATTAAAATAGATAGTCATGGCTCCTCATTAATTCCTAGAATTGAGCCAGTTTACAGCCCCAGAAACTTTTCAATGAAGGGCAGTTTGGGTCCTCTAAAAAAGGGCTTGCAACAATAGCCAGAATTTTTATTTTTAGCATTTATTCCACCCTCCCAAGAGGGACTCAAAGATTTTATCAAAGTAAATTCACTTGGGAAAAGGAAATAACTATAATTTTCTAAAACTATTGGACATTTTATTTGGGGGGGGGGCTCCAAAACCACTGCAGATGGTGACTTCAGCCTTGAAATTAAAAGACACTTGTTCCTTGGAAGAAAATCTATGACCAACTAGACAGCATGTTAAAAAGCAAAGACATTACTTTGCCATCTAAGGTCTGTCTTGTCAAAGCTATAGTTTTTCCTGTAGTCATGTATGGATATGAGAGTTGTACTATAAAGAAAGTTAAGCTCTGAAGAACTGATGCTTTTGAACTGCAGTGTTGGAGAAGACTCTTGAGAGTCCCTTGGACTACAAGGAAATCTCACCAGTCAATACTAAAGGAAATAAGTCCTGAATATGCATTGGAAGGACAGATGCTGAAGCTGAAACTATAGTACTTTTGTCATCTGGTGTGAAAAACTGCCTCATTGGAAAAGACCCTCATGCTGAGAAAGGTTGAAGGTGGGAGAAGGAGACAACATAGGATGTTGGTTGGATGGCATCACTGACTTGATAGACATGAGTTTGAGCAAGCTCCTGGAATTGTTGATGGACAGGGAAGCCTGATGTGCTGCAGTCCATGGGATTGCAAAGAGTTGGACACAACTGATCGACTGAACAAAACTGAACACTGGTTGTGAAATGACATTGATTCCAAGAGACACAAATTTTCACTGTGGTCATCCAGCCACAATAGAACCTTATGGGGGTCAACTTAACAACAGAACTTTAGCTTAGTTTCACCTCATAGTGAGTCCAGGGAGTTTCTGAATTCATTCTATGGTTATTTTCCAAGTTCTAGAATGTATAATTAGTATATATATTCTTAGCAATTGGCAGCACCCCCACATAGGTTCCCTAAAATGTGGAGTAAGTGGTTTCATGGTGACATATTCCAAATGAAAGCGATTAAAACTGACCATTTCTGGGAAAATTTTACAATAGTACTACATTCCTGGAGGTATTACAGAGATGAATGCTATCCGAGTTCACGCATGTGTGCTAAGTAACTTCAGTTGTATACTACTTTTGAGACGCTTCTTAACTCAACAGAAGGCCTGACAATGCTGTTACAACTTGAGAGAAAAGCGGAGTTCCATGCTTCAACACGAAAGAAGGCCTGACTCCCCTCTTGAAACTCTGTAGGAACCCTGAGATCTCTGTGGCAACTGGGGACATACCCTGAGTTTCCTTCCCTAATTCAAGATGAGGCCCTATTTCCCTGAGGAATACCAAGGAATACCAAGGAAGAGGAATACCGAGGCGCCCCTCACAACTAGAAAGGAGGCTTGACTTCCCTGAGGACACATGAGAGGTTCCTGAGGTCCCCGTCACAACTGGAAAGGAACCCAAAACTTCCTGCCACAATTCAAGAAACACCAGAAGATAACCCCCTCAATGCAAGATGAGGCCTGATTCCATGCAGTGACTTGAGATCAATCCCACGCTCTCCTTACTACTCGAAAGGAGAGTTAACTTCCCTGAGGCAACATGAGAGGTTCCCTGAGGTTGCCATCACAACTGAAGAGGAACCCCAAGCTTCCTGCCACAGCTCGAGAAAAACCACGAGATTGCCCCTTCAACTCAAAATGAGGCCCTTTTACCCTGCAGCACCTTGAGAGCAATACCAAGTTCCTGCTCGAAACTCGAAAGGAGGCTTGACTCCTTTATGCAACTTAAGAGGTTCCACAAGATGCCTGTCACAACTCGATAGGAACCCCAAGTTCTCTGTCACAGAGCACAGAAGAGCACTATGTTCCCCACCTCATCTCGAGAGGGTCTAGTCCCCTATTCGACTTGAGAGGAATCCCGACTTTACCTTCGAACATCAATAGGAGACCTGTCGCTTATTGAAACTCGAGAGGAACCCCCATGGTTCCTGCCGCAAGCCGAAATGACACTGAGCTCCCTCTCAAATCGAGATTAGGCCTGATTCCCCTGCACCAACTCAAATGGAACCACGAGTATCCCCTCACATCACAAAGGGAGGTCTGACTCCCCTGTTGCACCTCTAGGAAAAGCCCAGTTCACCATCTTAACTCGACATGAGGCCTGAAAACTTGAGAGGAAAGTGGAGTTCCATGCCTCAATTTGAGATGAGACCTGACTCCCCTCTTGAACTTGGTAGGAACCCCGAGATCCCTGTGGCAATTGGAGAGGGACACTGAGTTACTAGCCTCAACTAGAGATGAGGCCCTATTACCCTGCAGCAACTCGAGAGGAATCCTACAGTGCCACTCACAACTCGGAAGGAGGCCTGACTTCCTTGAGGCAACATGAGAGGTTCCCTGAGGTCCCTGTCGCGACCCAAGAGGAGCAAAGCTTCCTGCCGCGACTCGGGAAGTAGCATGAGATTCCTGCCTCAATGTGATATGAGGCCCAGTTCCCTGCAGTGACTCTAGAACAATCCAGTACTTCCCTTCACAATTGAAAGGAGACTTGACTTCCCTGAGTAAACACAAGAGGTCACCTGAGATCCCCGTGGCAACTTGAGAGGACCCCCAATGTTCCCTCCGCAACTCGAGAAAAACCACGAGATTCTCCCTTCAATGTGTGATGAGGCCTTTGTCCCCAGCAATGCTTCGAGAACAATCCCGAGTTCCTGCTCGAAACTCGAAAGGAGGCTTGACTCTCTTTATGCAACTTAAGATGTTCCCAGAAACACCTGTCGCAACTTGAGAGGAACCCCGAGTTTCCCACCGCAACTCAAGAAGAGCCTCGTGTTCCCCACCTCATCTCGAGATGAGAGCTGATTCCCCTGCTTCGACTTTAGAGGAATCCCGACTTTCCCCTCACACCACAAGAGAAGGCTGGTCTCACCTATGGAAACTCAAGAGGAACCCCGTGATTCCTGCCACAAGTGGAAAGGACACCAAATTCGCTCTCAACTCGAGATGAGGCTTGATTCCCATGCACCAGCTCAATTGGAACACCGAGTATCCCTCACAACACAAACAGAGGTCTGACTCTCATGTTGCACCTCTAGAAAAAGCCAAAGTTCTCAGCTTGAACTCAGCAACGGTGAGAGGAAACAAGAGATCCATGCCTCAACACGACACAAGGCCTGACTCCCCTCTTAAAACTCGATAGAAGCACAGAAATCCCTGTCACAGCCTAGAAGAACCCTGAGTTTCCTGCCTCAATTCGAAATGAGGACCTATTTCCCTGCAACGACTCAAGAGAAATCCCGAGGTGCCTCTCATAACATGAATGGAGACATGACTTCCCTGAGGCAACAATAAAGGTTCCCTGAGGCCCCCGTCACAACTAGAGAGGAACCCAAAACTTCCCGCTGCAATTTGAGAAACACCACGAGATTCCCCCCTCAGTGTGAAATGAGACCCAATTCCCCTGCAGTGACTGGAGAGCAATCCTGCACTCTCCCTCATAACTCAAAAGGAGACTTAACTTCCCTGATGCCATATGAGAGGTTCCCTGAGGTCCCCATCACAATTCGAGAGGGACCTCAAGCTTCCTGCTGCAACTCGAGAGAAACCACAAGATTCCCCACTCAATGTGACATGAGGCCCTTTTTCTGCAGTGCCTCAAGAGCCATAACTAATTCCCTCTTGAAATTCTAAAGGAGGCTTGACTCCTTTTATTCATCTCAAGAGGTACCATGATATGTCCATCGCAACCGGAGAGGAACCCCGAGTTTCCCGCCTTAATTGGAGATGAGGACCTATTCCCCTGCAGTGACTTGAGAGGAATCCCCGGTGCCCCTCACAACTTGGAAAGAGGTCTGACTTCCCTGAGGCAACATGATAGGTTCCCTGAGGTTCCCATCACAACTTGAGAGGAACCCAAATCTTCCCACCATAACTCGAGAAACACCACGAGATTCCTCCCTCAATGTGAAGTGAGGCCTTATTCCCCTGCTTCAACTTGAGAGGAATCCTGACTTTCCCCTTGCACCTCAAGAGAAGGCCTGTCTCACCTATTGAAACTCAAGAGGAAACTCGCAGTTCTGGCCACAAGTCAAAATGACACCGAGTTCCCACTCAACTTGAAATAAGGCCTGATTCCCCTGCACGGGATCAAATGGAACCCCGAGTATTTCTCGCAGCCATAAAGGAGGTCTACTCCCTGTTGCACCTCTAGAAAAAAACCAAGTTCTCCTCCTGAACTCAACAGGAGACCTGACACTACTTTTACAACTCGAGAGGAAAGCAGAGTTCCATGCCCAACACAAGACGAGCCCTGACTGCCCTGATGAAACTCGATAGGCACTCCAAGATCCTTGTCGAAACTGGAGAGGTACCCTGAGTTTCCCGTCTCAATCTGAGATGATGCCCTATTCCTCTGCAGTGACTCAAGAGGAATCCCAAGGTGCCTCTCGCAACTCGAAAGGAGATGACTTTCTTGAGGCAGCATGATAGGTTCCCAGAGTTTCTTGTCCCAACTCGAGAGGAACCCCAAGCTTCCCACTGCAACTCTAAAAAAACCCACAAGATTCCCCACTTGACGCAATATGAGGCCCATTTCTCCTTCATTGCCTCGAGAGCAATGCCGGGTTACCTCTCAAAACTCGAAAGGAGACTTGACTCCCTTTATGCAACTCAAGAGGTTCCTCGAGATACCCGTCACAACTTGAGAGGAACCCCAAGTTTCACGCCACATCTCAAGAAGGGTCCTGTGTTCCCAACCTCATCTCAAGATAAGAGACAATTCCCCTGCTTCCACTAGAGAGGAATCCTGACCTTCCCCTCGCACCTCAAGTGGAGGCTTGTCTCACCTATTGAAACTCGAGAGAAGCCCCACATTTCCTGCTTCAAGTTGAAAGGACAATGAATTCCCCCTCAACTCGAGATAAGGCCAGATTCCCCTGTCCCAACTCTAATGGAACTCTGAGTCTTCCCTCACAACCTGAAGAGAGGTCTGACTCCCTTGTTGCACTTCTAGAAAAAGCACAAGTTACCCGCCTGGACTCGACAGGAATCCTGACTCTCCTTTTACACCTCAAGAGGAAAGCAGAGTTCCATGCCTCAACACGAGACAAGCCCTGACACCACCTGTTGAAACTAATAGGAAACCTGCGATCCCTGTTGCAACTGCAGAGGAACCCTGAGATTCCGGTCTCAACCTGAGATGATGCCCTATTTCCTTGCAGCGACTCAAGAAGAATCCCAAGGTGGCTCACGCAATTGAAAGAAGATCTGACTTCCCCGAGGCAACATGAGAGATTCCCTGAGGTCCCTGTTGCAACTTGAGAGACTCCAAAGCTGCACAGTGCAACTCAATAAAAAACACGAAATCCGCCCCCCCCCCCAATGCCAGATGAGGCCCAATTCCACTGCAGTGACTTGAGAGCAATGTTTCACTCCCCCTCACAACTCTAAAGGAGATTTGACTTCCCTGAGGCAACATGAGAAGTTATCTGAGGTCCCCATTGCAACTCAAGAGGAAAACAAGGATTCCCTCCACAACCTGAGAAAAACCACGAGATTTCCCCCTCAATGCGAGATGAGGCCATTTTCCCCTACAGTGCCTTGAGAGCAATCACGAGGTCCCTCTAGAAACTCAAAAAGGAGGCTTGACTCTTTTTTTTGCAACTCAAGAGTTTCCTCACAATATCCTTTGCAACACGAGAAGAACCCCAATTTTCCAGCCACAACTAGAGTAGAGCAATATGTTACCCTTGTCATCTCAAGATGAGGGCTGATTCCCCTGCTTTGACTCAAGAGGAATCCCCACTTTCCCCCCTCACCTCAAGAGGAGGCTAGTCTCACCTATTGAAATTCAAGAGGTACCCCACGGTTCCTGCCACAAGTCAAAAGGACACCTAGTTCCACCTCAACTCGAGATAAGGCCTGAATCCCCTGCACCAACTCGAATGGAACCCCAAGTATCCTTTACAGTAATAAGGGAGTTCTGACTCTCCTGTTACACTTCTAAAAAAAGCCCAAGTTCTCCACTTGAACTCGACAGGAGACCTGACACCCCTTTTACAACTCGAGAGGAAAGTGGAATTCCATATTTCAACATGAGACGAGGCCTGACTCCCCTCTTGAAACTCAATAGGACCCCCAAGATCTCTGTTGCAACTGGAGTGGAACCCTGAATTTCCTGCCTCAATTCATGATGAGGCCCTACTCCCATGCAGTGACTCAAGAGGAATCCCAAGGTACCCCTCACAATTTGAAAGAAGGCCTGACTTTCCTGAGGCAACAGGAGAGGTTCCCAGAGGTGCACGTTGAATTTCCAAAGGGACCCAAGCTTCTGGCCACAACTGGAGAAACACCATGACATCCCCCCCTCAATGTGAGATGAGGCCAGATACCCCTGCAGTGACTTAAGAGCAATCCCATGCTCTACCTCACAACTCGAAAGGAGATTTGACTTCCCTGAGGCAATACGAGAGTTTCCCTGAGATCACTGTCACAACTTGAGTAGAATCCCAAGCTTCCCTCAACAACTCGACAAAAACCACAAGATTCTCCCCTCAAAGCGAGATGAGGCTCATTTCCCCTGCAGCACATCGAGTGCAATCCTAAGTTCCCTTTCGAAATTCAAAATGAGTTTCCCTTTATGCAAGTTAGGAGGTGCCCCCAAGATACATGTTGCAACTCGAGAGGAACACCAGTTTCCTATCACAATTTGAGAAGAGCTACGTGTTCCACACCTCATCTCGAGATGAGGCCCTATTCCCCTTCAGCAACTCAAGAGGAATCCCGAGGTACCCCTCTCAACTTGAATATAGGCCTGACTTCCCTGAGGCAACATGAAGGTTCCCTGAGGTCCCCTTCGCAAGTTGAGAGGAATCCATATCTTCCCGTCGCAACTCGAGAAACACCACTAGATGTCCCACTCAATGCAAGATGAGGCCGGAATCACCTGCAGTCATTCAAGAGGAATCCGTCACTACCCACTCGCAACTCAAAAGGACTTGAATTCCCTGAGGCAACACTGAGGTACCCATTGCAACTCGAGAGGAAACCATGTTGTCTGTCGCACCTTGAGAAAAATCACGAGATTCCCCCCTCAACGTGAGATGAGGCCCTTTCCCCCTGAAAGGCCTTGAGAGCAATCCTGACTGAGTTCCCTCTGGAACCTCAGAAGGATGCTTGACTCCGTTTATGCAAGTGAAGATGTTTCTGAGATACCCGTCGCCACTCGAGTAGAGCCCAGAGTTTCCCACCACAATTAAATGAGGGCCCTGTGTTCCCCACCTCATCTCAAGGTGAGGGCCGATTCCCCTGATTTGACTTGAGAGGAACCCTGTAGTTCCTGCCACAAGTCGAAAGGACACCAAGTTCCCCCTCATCTCAAAATAAGGCCTAATTCCCCTGCACCGACTTGCATGGAACCCCGAGTATCCCCTCACAAGACGAAAGGAGGTCTTAGTCCCCTGATGATCACAAGTAAAAGGCCAAGTTCCCCGCCTGAATTTGACAGGAGGTCTGACACCTCTTTTACAACTTAAGAGGAAAGCGGAGTTCCATGCCTCAAAAGGAGATGAGTCCTGACGTCCCTGTTGAAAATCTATAGGAACCCTGAGATACTTGTCACACCTGGAGAGGAACACTGAGTTTCCCTCCTCAGCTCTAGATGATGCCCTATTTCCCTGCAGTGCTACGAGAGGAATCCCAAGGTGCCCCTAGCAACTGGAAAGCAGGTCTGACTTCCCTGAGGCAACATGAGAGGTTCCCTGGGGTCCTGGTCACAAGTGGAGAGGAACTCAAAACTTCCCTCAGCAGCTCGAGAAACGCCACGAGGTTCTCCCCTCAATGCAAGATGAGGACTGATTCCCTTGCAGTCACTCAAGCCCAATCATGCACTCCCCCTCACAACTCGAAAGGAGACTTCACTTTCTGAGGCAACATGAGAGGTTCCCTGAGGTCCCCATTGCAAGTTAAGATGAACCCCAAGCTTCTCATAGCACCTCGAGGAAAACCATGAGATTCCCCCATCAACGCAGGATGAGGCCCTTTTCCACTGCAGTGCCTTGAGAGCAATACCATGCTTATCTCGAAACACGAAGGAGGGCTCAACTCTTTTTATGCAACTCAAGAGGTTCCCCAAGATACCTGTCGCAACTCGAGAGGAATCCCAAGTATCCTGCCACAACTCGAAAAGAGCCCCATGTTCCTCACCTCATCTCGAGATGAGGGCCGATTCCCCTGATTCGACTTGAGAGGAACCCTGCAGTTCCTGCTGAAAGTCAAAAGGACACCAACGTCTCCTTCAGTTCCAAATAAGGCCTAATTCCCCTGAACTGACTTGAATGGAACACCAAGTATCCCCTCACAACACAAAGGGAGGTCTGACTCTGTTTTTGCACCTCTAGTAAAAGGACAAGTTCCCTGCCTGAACTCAATAGGAGGCCTGACACCACTTTTACAACTTAAGAGGAAAGCAGAATTCCATGCCTCAAAAGGAGATGAGTCCTGACTGCCCCTGTTGAAAATCGATAGGAACTCTGAGATCCTTGTTACAACTGGAGAGGAACCCTGAGATTTCTGCCTCAGATCGAGATGAGGCCCTATACCCCTACAGCACCACGAGAGGTATCCTGAGGTGCTCCTGGCAACCTGAAAGCAGGTGACTTCCCTAAGGCAACATGAGAGGTTCCCTGAGGTCCCAGTTGCAAGTAGAGAAGAAGCCAAACCTTTCCACCGCAGCTTGAGAAACACCACGAGATTCTGCCCTCAATGCAAGATGAGCCCCAACTCCCCTGCAGTGACTAGAGCACAGTCCCACACTCCTCCTTGCAACTCGAAAGGAGACTTCACTTCCCTGAAGCAACACGAGAGGTTCCATGAGATCCCCATTGCAAGTCGAGAGTAACCCCAAGCTTCCCACAGCAACTCAAGAAAAACCAGGAGATTCCTCCCTCAATGGGAGATGAGGCCCTTATCCACTATAGTGCCTCGAAAGCAATACCGAGTCCCCTCTTGAAAGTCGAAGGATAGCTCAACTCCTTTTATGCAACTCAAGAGCTTCCCCAGGATACCAGTCACAACTTGAGAAGAATCCTGAGTTTCCCACCACAACTTGAGGAGTTTCTCATAGCGAGATGAGGGCCAATTCTCCTGCTTTGACTGGAGAGGAATCCCGACTTTGCCTTCACACCTCAAGAGGATGCCTGCCTCACCTATTGAAATTCAAGAGGAACCCGTATTTCTTGCCCTAAATCGAAAGGACTCTGAGTTCCCCCTCACCTGGAGATAATGCCTGATTCCCCTGCACTGACTTGAGTGGAAGCCTGAGTAGCCCCTCACAACATAAAAGGAGGTTTGACTCCACTGTTGCACCTCTAGAAAAAGTCCAAGGTCCCCACCTGAACTAGACAGGAGGCCTGACACACTTTTTACAACTCGAAAGCAAAGCAGAGTTCCATGCCTCAGAAGGAGATGAGGCCTGAATCCCCAGTTGAAACTCGATAGGAACCCCGAGATCCCTATCGCAACTGGAAAGGAACCCTGAGTTTCCAGACCTAACTCAAGATGAGGCCTTATTTTCATGCAGCTACTTGAGAGGAATTCTGAGGTGCCCCTCACAACTTGAAAGGAGGTCTGACTTCCCTGAGCCAACATGAGAGGTTCCCTGAGTTCTCCGTTGGAACTCGAGATATACCTAAGGCTTTCTTCTGCAACTCTAGAAACAGCAAGAGATTCCCCCCTCAATGTAAAATGAGGCCCAATTCCCCTGCATTGACTTGAGAGCAATCCAATGTTCCCCCTCACAACTTGAAAGGAGACTTGACTTCCCTGAGGCAACACGAGAGGTTCCCTGAGGTCCCCACCTCAACTCAAAAGGAACTCGAGCTTCCCACTGAAAATCAAGAAATACCTTGAGATTCCCACCTTAAACTGAGATGAGGCCCTTTGGCCATGCAGCGACTCCAGAGCAATTCGAAACTCGAGAGGAGGCTTGACTCCCTTTATGCAACTCAGGAATTTCCCCAAGATACCCATTGAAACTTGAGAGGAACCCCGAGTTTACTGTTACAACTCGAGAAGAGACCCGTGTTCCCCACCTCATCTCGAGATGAGGGTCAATTCCCCTGCTTTGACTTAAGAGGAATCCCAACTTTCCCTTCCCACTTCAAGAAGAGGTCTGTCTCACCTATCGAAACTCGAGAAGTACCTCATGTTTCCTGTTGCAATTCGAAAGGACACTGAGATCGCCCTCAACTCAAGATAAGGCCTGATTCCCCTGAACCGACTGGAATGGAACCCCGAGTATCCCCTCTCAACACAAAAGGAGGTCTGACTCCCCTGTTGCACATCTAGAAAAAGCACAAGTTCCCCACCACAACTCAACAGGAGTCCTGACACCCCTTTTACAACTAAGAGGACAATGGAGTTTCATGCCTCAAAATGAGATGAAGCCTGACTTCTGTGTTGAAATTCGATAGGAACCCCAAGATCCCTGCTGCAACTGGAGAGGAATCCTCAGTTTCCCATCTCAATTCGAAATGATGCCTATTCCCTTGCAGCAACTCAAGAGGAATCCCAAGCTGCCCCTCACAATTTGATAGGAGGCCTGACTTTCCTGAAGCAACATGAGAGGTTCCTGAGGTCCTCATCACAACTCGAGAGGAACCCAAAGCTTCCCCTTGCAACTAGAAAAACATCATGAGATTTCCCCTCAGTGACAGATGAGGCCCTATTCCCCTGAGGCAACTCGAGAGCAATCCCTCGCTACCCCTCACAACTCAAAAGGAGACTTGAATTCCCTGAGGCAACACAAGAGGCCCCCTGAGGTCCCTGTCACAACTCAAGAGGAACCCCAAGCTTTCCAATGCTTCTTGAGAGAAACCACAAAATTCCCCCCTCAATGCAAGATGAGGCCCTTTTTCCCCTGCAGTGCTTCGAGAGCAATCCAGAGTTCCCCCTCTAACCTCAGATGTAGGCTTAACTCCATTTATGCAACTGAAGAGGTTCCCCGAAATACCCATAGTCACTTGAGTGGAACCCCAAATTTCCCACCACAATTCAAAGAGGACCCTGTGTTCCTCACTTCATCTCGAGATGAGAGCTGATTCCCCTGATTCGACTCGAGAGGAGCCCCGTGGTTCCTGCCGCAGGTCAAAAAGACACCAAGTTTCCCCTCAGCTCGAGATAAGGCCTAATTCCCCTGCACTGACTAGCATGGAACCCCGAGTATCCCCTCACAATACACACAGAGGTCTGAATCCCCTGTTGCACCTCTGTAAAAGGGCTAAGTTCCCAGCCTGAACTCAACAGGAGGCCTGATATCCCTTTTACAACTTGAGAGGAAAGCGGAGTTTCATGCCTCAAAAAGAGATGTGTCCTGATGCCCCTGTTGAAAATCGATAAGTACCCTGAGATCCTTGTCACTACTGGAGAGGGACACTGAGATTCCAGCCTCAGCTCGAAAAGAGGCCCTATTCCCCTGTAGTGCCACGAGAGGAATCCTGAGGTGCCCCCAGCAACTTGAACGCAGGTCTGACTTCCATGAGACAACGTGAGAGGTTCCCTGAGGTCCCGGTAGCAAGTCGAGAGGAAACCAACACTTCCTGCCACAACTCAAGAAACACCAATAGATTCCTCCCTCAATGTGAGATGAGGCCAGATTCTCCTGCAGTGACCAAAGCACAATCCAGGGCTCCCCCTCACAACTTGAAAGGTACTTGACTTCCCTTAGGCAACACAGAGCTTCCCTGAGGTTCCTGTCACAACTCGTGAGGAACCCCAAGCTTCCTGCCTCAACTCAATAAAAACTACGAGATTTCCTCCTCAACCCGAAATGAGGCCCTTTCATCCTTCAGCACCTCAAGAGCAATTTCAAGTTCCCTTTCAAAACTTGAAAGGAGGCTTGACTCCCTTTGTGCAACTCAAGAGATTCACCGAGATACCCATCCCAACTCTAGAGGAACCCCGAGTTCACCACCACAACTCAAGAAGAGACCCGTGTTCCCCACCTAATCTCGATATGAGGGCCAATTCCCCTGCTTTGACTCAAGAGGAATCCTGACATTCCCCTCCCACCTCAACAAGAGGCCTGTCTCACCTATTGAAACCTGAGAGGTACCACACGTTTCCTGCTGCAGGTCGAAAGAACACCGAGGTCTCCCTCAACTCAATATAAGGGCTGATTCCCCTGCACCGACTGGAATGGAACCCTGAGTATCCCCTCACAACATGAAGGGAGGTCTGACCCCCTGTTGCATGTCTAGAAAAAGCACAAGTTCCCTGCCTGACCTCGACAAGAGGCCTGACACCCCTTTTACAACTCGAGAGGAAAGCAGAGTTCCATGCCTCAAAATGAGATGAGGCCTGACTCCCCTGTTGAAACTGATTGGAATCCCAAAATCCCTGTTGAAACTGCAGAGGAACCCTGAGTTTCCAGGCTCAACTTGAGGTGAGGATCTATTCCCCTTCAGCGACTCGAGAGGAATACTAAGGTGCCCCTCACAAATTGAAAAGAGTTCTTGATTCCCTGAGACAACATGAAAGGTTCCCAGAGGTCTCTGTCACAACTCAAGAGGAACCCAAATCTTGCCGCTGCAACTCGAGAAAAACAATGAGATTCCCCTCTCAATGCAAGATGAGGCCCGATTCCCCTGCAGTGACTTGAGAGCAATCCCGAGTTCCCTCACAACTCAAAAGGAAGCTTTACTTCCTTTATGCAACTCCAGAGGTTTCCCGAGGTACCCATTGAAACTTGACAGGAAACTTGAGTTTCCCACCACAACTCAAGAAGAGAGCTGTATTCCCCACCTCATTTGGAGACGAAGGCCAATTCCCCAGCTTTGACTCAAGAGGAATCCCAACATTCCCCTCGGACTCAGAGAAGGCCTGTCTCACCAGTTGCACTTCGAGAGGAACACCAAGGTTCCTGCTGGAGGTGGAAAGGACACCAATTTCCCCTTCAACTCGAGATAAGGCTTGATTCCACTGCAGCGACTCAAATGGAATCCCAAGCTTGCCCTCACAACACGAAGGGAAGTCTGAATCCCCTGCTGCACCTCTAGAAATAGCCTGGTTCCCCACCTCAACTCGACAGGAGGCCTGACACCCCTATTACAACTCAAGAAGAAAGCAGAGTTCATGCCTCAACACAAGATGAGGCCTGACTCCCCTGTTGAAACTCAATTGGAGCCCCGAGATCCCTGTTGCATTTGTAGAGGAAACTTGAGTTTCCTCCATCAACTCGAGATGAGGCCATATTCCCCTGCAGTGACATAAAAGGAATCTTGAGATGCCCCTCACAACTTGAAAGGAGGCCTGACTTCCCTGAGGCAACACAAGAGGTTCCCCAAGGTCCCCGTCTCAACTCGAGAGGAACACCAAGCCTCCTGCTGCAATTCGAGGAACACCACGAGATTCCCCCCTTAACACGAGATGAGGCCCAATTACGCTGCAGTGACTAGAGAACAGTCCCACGGATCCCGTTGCAACTCAAAAGGTGGCTTGACTCCCTTTATGCAACATCAGAGGTTCCCCGAGATACCTGTCACAACTGGAAAGGAACCCCGAGATCCTGCTGAAGTTGTAAGGGCACCATGTTCCCCACCTCATGTGGAGATGAGGGCCGATGTCCCTGCTTCAACTCTAGAGCAATCCTGGCTTTTCCCTCGCACCTCAAGAGGAGGTTTGTCTCAGCTATTGAAACTCAAGAGGAACCCCGTGTTTCTTGCCGCAAGTTGAAAGAACACCAAATTCCCCCTCAACTAGAGATACGGCCAGATTGCCATTCAGTGACTTGAATGGAACCCCAAGTTTCCCCCTCACAACATGGAAGGAGGTCTGACTCTCCTGTTGAACCTCTTGAAAAAGCCCAAATTCTCCTTCTGAACTCGACAGGAGGCCTGACACCCCTTTAACAACTTGAGAGGAAATCGGAGTTCCATGCCTCAACACTAGACGAGGCCTGACTCCCCTGTTGAAGCGCTATAGGAGCCTTGAGATCCCTGTTGCAACTGGAGAGGAACACCAAGATTCCCACCTCAACTCGAGATGAGACCCTGTTCCCCTGCGGTGACTCGAGAGAAATCTCAAGGTTTCCCCTTGGAACTCGAAAGGAGGCCTGACTTCCTTGAGGCTACACAACAGATTCCCTGAGGCCCGTTGCAATAGAGAGGAACTCAAAGCTTCCTGCCACAACTTGAGAAAAACCACGAGATTCCCTGCTCAGCAAGAGATGAGGCCCGTTTCCCCAGCAGTGATGTGAGAGCAATCCCACGTTCCCCCAGCAACTCAAAAGGAGGTTTTATTCCATTTATGCAACTGCAAAGGTTCTCCATGATACAGGTCTCAATTCGAGAGGAACCCAAAGCTTCTTGCCACAACTCAAGAAGAAACCCATTTTCCCTTCCATATCTTGAGATGTGGCCTGATTCCCCTGCAGCAACTCGAGAGGAATCCCAAGAACACCCTCACAACTCAAAAGGAGGCTTGACTCCCTTTTTACAACTCTAGAGGCTCTCCCAGATACCCATCACAACTCAAAAGGAACACTGAGTTACCCCTCGCAACTGGAAAAGAGTCCTCACTCCCCTGAGGCAACTAAAGAGGTTCCCTGAGATCCCAATTGCAACTCGAGAGGAATCCCAAGCTTCCCGCCACAACACAAGAAAATCCATGAGATCCCTCCTCAAACTGAGATGAGGTCTGATTCTGCAGCGAGTCGATTGCAATCCTGAGTTCCCCATCATAACTTGAAATGAGGTTTGACTTCCTTCTTGCAACATGAGAGATTCCCCCAAATTCACATTGCAATTTGAAAGAAACCCCGAATTTAGTGCCTTAATTCAAGAAGAACCCCATCTTCCCAACCACATCTCGAGATGAGGCCCAATTGTCCTGCTTCGACTCTAGAGGAATCATGAGTTCCCAGTCACAAATCGAAAGGAGGCCTGACTCCCTTGTTGAAACTCTAGAGATCTCCGAGATACTTGTCACAACTCGAGAGAATCCCTGAATTGCACATCGCAACTGGAGAGAAACCCTGAGTTTCCCACCACAATCCGAAGAGAACCCCATCCGTGTTCCCTGCCTCAATTCGAGATGTGGCCCAATTCCCCTGCAGTGACTCAAAAGGCAACCCAAGTTCCTCATCCCAACTCGACACGAGCTCCAAGACCCTTATGCAACTGCTGAGAATTCCCAAGAGGAGTCTATCAGACCCCAGTTCGAGAAGAGCCCTTGACCGCAACCAGAGAGATAGCAGGGTGTGACAAGAGGCCCACCCTGCCACAAAGAGGCAGTAGCTTCCTGCACTTCACTACTAGAAAAAGCACCGTTTCTCATCACAACCATAGAGGAGTCAATCACCTCCCAATTTGAGAAGAGCACTCTACCACATCTAGACAGGAGCCCAACTACCATAATTAAAGAGGAGTCCCCCTGCCACAACTAGCAAGGCAGCTAAAAACCACAACTAGAGACAAGCCTACCCACAGCAAATAAAAACTGAACTCTCACTGCAATTAGAGGGAAGCCAATGCTGCATATAGAGTAGCCTTCGCACATTGAACTTAGACAGGGACCATTTGCAGATAGCTACAAGAGAGGATATGCTTCACTGAAGCTCAAGAGGAGTCTGAACTACAACTCTAAAGGAACCCAAGGTCATATGCTGCAACTCAAGAGGCACCCCGAGTTCCCCACTGCAATTTCACAGGATCCCTAGGCTGGAACAAGAAAAGGGGCCACCGCACCAAATGACAGAAGGCCTCTCCATCCAAAGCTGAAGTGGATTCCCAAGGCACAACTAGAGAGGTGTCCACCAGGATATTACACCTAGAGAGAAGACTTTCTGCCTCCAATGGAGACAAGCACCCTTAAGGAAGTGGAAGCCTTCACAACTAGAGAGCAGCAATCCCATGAATATGAGTGAGGAAACCATAGCGCCAAAAGCCTAGATGACCTCCACAATGGAGACACACACACCCCAACCAGAGAGGACACAGTCTCACTCCTCAAGAGTAGCCCTCCACAACTCGAGAGGAGCCCACTGGACTCACATGCAGAGAGAATCCCCTCTTCTGCTAATACAGATGAACCTCACACCACAAGGAGAGAGAAGCTTGCACACTACCACTAGAAAGACTCGAATCCCCACCCCCATGGCAACTACTGAGTTGACTACAACCACAATGATAGAGTAGTTCTTCATCAAAACTAGTGAGCAGTCAGTCATCCATTAGTGCAACAAGACAGGGGCCACCCTACACATCCCTGCTAGAGAAGAGTCACCCCAAGAGAACTCAACAGGAGGCCCCATCATAAGTCGTCAGAAACCCTGAGTACCAACCTAGCCTGAGAGGAACCCTGACATCCACACCACGACTCCAGTGGAATCCTGCATCTGGTGTTGCAAAACCAGGTTTCTCGCTGCACCTGAAGAGGAGCTCTGAGTCCCCTTGACAACACTTCAGTAAACCCTGTGTTTCCAGGAACGACTAGAGAAGAACGCCGAGATTCTGCTGCAACTCAAGAGAAGTCTCGACTCCCATATTGCAACTCAAGAGGAAACACAGCTTCCCCACCTCAACTCGAGAGGAGTCCTGACTTCCCTGTTGCCACTTGAGAGGTATCCTCAGATCCCTATCTCAAGAGGAAGCATGAGTTTCTAGTCGAAAGGCGAAAGGACAACTAGTTACTCCTCAACTCGAGATAAGTAAGGCCTGACTCCCCTGCAGTGACTCGAATGGAACCCCGAGTTTCCCCTCACAACACGAAGAGAGGTCTGACTCCCCTGTAGCAACTCAAGAAAAATCCTGAGTTCTACTCTGCAACTCAACAGGAAGCCTGACACCCCTTTTACAATTCGAGAGGAAACCGGAGTCCCATGCCTTAATGCAAGAGGAGTCTTGACTCCCCTGTTGCAGCTTGAGAGGAACCCCAAGATCCCTGTCACAACTGGAGAGAAACCCCGAGGTTCCTGCCTCAGCTCGACATGATTCCCGATTCACCTTCAGTGACTTGAGAGGAATCGTACTTCCCCCTTGCAACTCGAAAGTAGGCCTGACTCCCCTGAGAGAACTCATACGGTTCCTTGAGATCCCCATCACAACTCGAGATGAACCATGAGATATCCATCGCAACTTGAGCGGAACTCTGAGTTTCCTCCCTCAACCCAAACTGAGGCCTGATTTCCCTGCAGTGACTCGTGATGAATCGCGAGTCCCCCACGCAACTTGAAAGGTGGCTTGACTCCCTTTTTCAACCCAAGATCTTCCCCAAGATACCCATCACAACTCGAGAAGAACACCATGTTCTCTATGTCATCTCGAGATGAGGACCAATTCTCCTGCTTCCACTCGAGGGGAATCCTGACTTCCCCCTCAGATCTCAAGAAGAGGCCTGTCTCACTAATTGCAACTTGAGACAATTACCGAGTTCCCAGTTGCAACTCGACAGAAACACCAAGTTTCCTGCTACAACTAGAGAAGACTCCCGAGATTCCCTGCCTCAATTTGAGTTGTTGCCTGATTACCCTGCAGTGATTGGAGAGCAACCCTGAGTTCTTGGGCCCAACTCAACACAGGCCCCAAGGCCCTGATGCAACTGCAGAGGTTTCCCAAGAAGAACCTGCCCCACCACAATTGGAAAAGAGCCCTCTACTGTGACAAGAGAGGAGGCCTCATAGCACAACTAAGCAGAAGCCCCACCCACCCCACTTCTGCCACAAATAGAGAGTAGCTTCCTGCACTTCATAACTAGAAAAACTTCCCCTTCTCATTACAAACATAGAGGGTTCACCCTCCTCCCAATTTGAGAAGAGGACTCTACCTCATCTAGAGAGGAGCCAACTACCACAATTAAAGAGGAGTTCCCTTGCCACAACTACAGAGATGACTGCAAATGACAACTAGAGATGAGCCAACCCCAGCAAATAAAGGGCCAACCACCACTACAATTAGAGTGGAGCCCATACCCCATCTAGAGAGAAGCCTCCCACACATTGCACTTATACAGGGACCACTTGCACTTTGCTACGAGAGAATTTGCCCCAATGAATCTCAAGAGGACTCTCCACCACAACTCTAAAGGAACCCCGAGTCACATGCTGTACCTCAACAGGAAATGAGGCCTGATAGCCCTTATACAACATGAAAGCAAATCGGAGATCCATGACTCAATGTGAGAGGAGTCCTGACTCTCCTGTTGCTAATCCAGAGGGACTCCAAGATCCCTGTGGCAACTGGAGAGGAACACCGAGTTTCCCACCTCAACTTGAGATGAGGCCCAATTTCCCAGCAGATACTCCAGAGGAATCCCAAGTTCCTCCAGGCAACTTGAAAAGGGGCTTGACTTTCCTAAAGCAACTCAAGAGGTCCTCCAAGATCCCCATTGCAACTCGAGAAAACCCCCAAGATCCCCATCGCAACTTGAGAGAAATACCAAGGGATAAGGCCCAATAACCCCCATAGCAACTTGAGAGGAACCCCAAGTTTCCCCTCACAACTCAAAAGGAAGTCTGACTCCACTCAACTTAAGAGGTTCCCTGAGATGCCTGTTACAACTTGAGAGGAACCCCAAGTTGGTCATCATGTTAGGTAGGTAGAATAGGGAAACGGAGTCCAAAATGGCGGTGGCTAAAAGACAAGAAAGGGAAAAGCCCACGAAAATAGAACAAAAGAAGGTCCGAGGACCAGAGTGAAGACTTCAGGTAGAACAAACAGCACTCCTGGCTAAGCCCAATTTGCATAGGGTGGGCCCAGGTGGAAGAAAACATATAAAAAGAAGAGCCAAAGCTCTCTCTCTCTTTCTCTCCTGTGTGTGCGTGCACTCTTTGTCTCTCTCTCTCTCTTTGTCTCTCTCTCTCTCTCTCCCTCTCATTCTCTCTCTCTTCCTCTTCCCCATGCGTGTCTCTCTGTCTCTGTCTCTATCTCTCTCTCCCTCTCCCTCTCCCTCCCCCCCGTGTGTGTCTCTCTGTCTGTCTGTCTGTCTGTCTGTCTCTCTCTCTCTCTCTCTCTCTCTCTTCCCCCCCCCCCCACAGGCATGCGCTCTTTCTCTCTCTCTCCCATTTTCCTGCTATCTTCTAAATAAAATAGAGCTGTAACGCTGATTTGCCTAAGAGCTGTAACACGGTTTGTCCAAGACCTGAGAGCTGTGACGCGCCAAGGGCTCTAATGTCCATTGCTCCAAATCTTTGTTGTGACGAGACAAAGAACCAGGGAACATACACTCATGTGACATCTATGGTGCCATGACTCGGATGCAACCTGGCTGAAACAACCTCCACGCGGAAGAGGCCAGGCACAGCAGGAGCCTAACTCAGTGAAGCTCCCACGGTAGAGGCGGAACATGAAGAAAACCCAGTGCAGGGGAAGGCCCATCGTGCTGGAAACCGGGGCAGTGAAACACAAACTCAGCAGAAAGCTCATGTGGCCCAGTCTCAGATCCCAGAAGACCTCCTGTCAAGGTAAGAGGTCCTCGCTGGAGGGACATGCTTAACGAAATCTTAATTCCTTTACAATCTCTCATTTCTTGTTTCCTCGAACCTCTTGCAAACATGCAGGTGGCAGGAGGCACAACTGAGGGACTCTGGAGAGGCTACTCTTCAGCATGTCCCAAAGGTACTATCTGCTGAGCCCCAGTAGCTGTTACACAAGCAAGCCGGTGAGGGTTCTTCTATCCTTTCTCTTCTCTGTGCCAAGGATCAGACCAATAAAATTGTGAGCACCAGTCAGATATTTAGCAAATTTTCCAGTGGGCTATGAAGGGGACTCCTTGGCACGTTTTTCCCACTGCTTTTTCCTCCTGTCCTTCAGCTCTCTCCCAGGACTCAACCTCGGGCAAAACTAATGAAACTCAGGCCCTAATGTCTCATTGCAAAAATTCATTGAGAGTACAAAGAGATAAGAGGTGGATTTGATAGGATTCAGAGGGAAGCCTCTCTTCAGGGTGTGAACCATTGCCAAGGGCAAGGGCTGGGGCCATGGAATTGGGCCTGGCTAGGTTTTGTGAAGGTTTTGTGGAATTTATATGCTACTGAGTGGGAGGATTATCCCTACCATTGGGGAACCACCCACTCCTCCCTCTTTTGCCTTGGTGCTGTCCTGCCACCTCTGGGTGTGTCTGTTGGTTTATAGATTGGGGATTAAGTACTTGAATTTTACTTTTCATCTTGAACCCAATTGGTTTTAATTGGTTTACATTATACCCTTGTGCTTTGTCATTCTTTCAAAGGTTGTGCTCTTCCCCCTTCCCTCCTGTTTCATGCTCTTTGCCTGAGCCCCACCCGGACCCACAAGGTTGCCTCTATAATCTCTGGAGAGACAACCAGAAAATAGCTGGCCTTGGGAGGGAAATACTCTATAATATCCAACCCCCTAAATCCTACCCAGTACTGGTTACACTGGAGACCTTGGGGACGCCCAAACTCCAGTCTGGGGGTCCCAGGAGGTCATCACAACTTGACCTGCCTAGGGATCAGGTCCTCAAGAGGTTGTCATGCCTCAACCTGTTCGGAGATCTGCTAATCCCAGGAGTACCAGGAGGTCGTCACGCCTTTGCCTGCCAGGGGATTCGATCTCTAGGAGGCTGTCACGCCTCAGCCTGCCTGGGGATCTGCACCTTGACCCGGGGATGCCTGGCTCTCAGGTTGCAACAATACTAAGTAGGATGAGCTTGCATCATATCTATTCCCATCCACGGTGGGCAAACGAGCAATGAGTTACAAATCCCTTAATTCTACCCAGCACTGGTCATACTGGAGATCTTGGAGATGCCCAAACTCCAGTCCGGGGGTCCCAGGAGGTCATCACGCCTTGACCTGGCTAGGGATCTGGTCCTCGGGAGGTTGTCATGCCTCAACCTGCTCGGGGATCCACTAGTTCTGGGGGTCCCAGGAGGTCATCATGCCTTGACCTGCCTAGGGATCTGGCCCTCGAAAGGTTGTCATGCCTCAACCTGCTCGGGGATCTGCTAGTCCCAGGGGTCCCAGGAGGTTGTCACGCCTCGACCTGCCCAGGGACTCAATTCTCAGGAGGCCGTCACGCCTCGGCCTGCCCGGGGATTCAATCTCTAGGAGGCTGTCACACATCAGCCTGCCTGGGGATCTGCACCCTGACCCGGGGAGGCTTGGCTCTCAGGTTGCAACAGTTCTGGGAAGAATAAGCTTCAGAAGACTCACCCTTAAGGAAGTCCACCCATGGAAACAGAAGGAAGCCTATTACTTGTGAGACTGTGCCCAGTCTCAGCAATAACTCAGGAGCCCAATGAGAACCCCATTGCCTTTCTGGAAAGGCTAACAGAGGCACTCCAAAAGTTAAGTTACAACAACAGCAGGACCCTGCTGCCTCTTTAGATGAGATGGTCCAGACAGCCACCAATACCTTTTATAACAGAACAGGAGGAGGCCAAGGCCCAGGAGAAGGAGAGAAAGAAAGAGACAAGGCATGCCCAGATGCTGGTGTAAGACCTCGCGGCCTTTTCTCAGGATCTGTCGCTCCAAAGACCACAGTGACTCGAATTCGATGCAATAGGCAAGAGGATTTATTAGGCCGGCGCGCCGGGGTTCAGTCTCCTCGGGAGGAGTGAACCCCGATGCTAGTTACAGAGCAGTTTTTATACACTAAAAGCTACAAGCAGGTATAGGTGGGGTGAAGACAGTTTCAGCAAACTGATTGGTGGGCATAGTTTGACCTTTACAGAGATAGGTCTGGAAGTTACCAGGCCGAAACGGCTGACCGACCACCTCATACCTGGCGGCGGTTAGCCAATTTTCTAGAAAAGATTAACAGAAAAACAATTACCTGGAGGGTCCCTTCCAAAGCCAGGAAATTAGACTATAAGTCATCAGATAGAAAACGGGTTCCCTTTCCATGAGTCATGAGTCATGACTAGCCCTTAAGAAGCAGAACAAAGGGTTGCTTTAAAATTTAACTTTTTCTCTTCACTGGCTGCCCTCTAGAGAAGCTCTATGGCAAACCCCGAGTTCTTGAAGGACAAGGCAAGAGACAAGTGCCTGATCTGTAGACAGGTAGGGCATTGGGCCAAAGAATGTCCATACCATGACAAGTCTCCTAGAACGGCTTGCCACAAATGCCTTCAACTGGGACATTGGGCGGCACTCTGCCCTTGGGACCCAAGAGCCTCAAGGTCAAGCGCCAAGCCTACCCTCACGTTGGTTCAAGAGGACTGAAGTGGCCCGTTCCAGGCAGCCCACCTGTCACAGATACCATCACGGGGCTGGAGCCAAGGGTGCAAATGGATGTGGCAGGTAGGTCCGAAAATTTCTTGGTTGATACAGGGGCTACCTACTCTGTCTTGATCTCTTACTCCAGAGACTTCTCCTCCCAAACCTGTACCATTTGGGGTGCTACAGGAAAAGCAACTACTAAAAGATTCACCCTAGCACTTCTTTGTTGCTGGGATGGACAAATATTTTCCCACCAGTTTCTGGTGGCCCCTGAGTGTCCTACTCCCTTATTGGGAAGAGATATACTCACTAAACTGGGGACCACCCTTGTGATGGGAAGTTTTTCAGCCCCTAGAGCTCGACAGCTCCTGGTTACTACTGAAGAACCCATTACACCTTCTCCAATAGAAAGGGACCAAAAACTATGGGAGGACAAAATTAACCCCCAGGTGTGGGACCAGGGGATTCCTGGACGAGCCCACCAAGCTGAACCGGTCATCATTGTCCTCTGAGATCCCACTCGGTTTCCTAGTCAGAAACAATACCCTCTCAAAAGAGAGGCTCCGGAGGGACTACAGCCTTTAATAAATAAATTCCTTGCTTGTTGGCTATTGGTCCCCACCAGTTCACTATGTAACACCCCAATCCTCTCAGTAAAGAAAAAAGACGGAACCTGGTGTATGGTTCAAGATCTCCGGATCATAAATGAAGCTATAGTCCCCCTCCATCCCACAGTACCCAATCCCTATGTAATCTTGGGAGAAATCCCATCCAGTGCCAAGTGGTTTACAATCTTGTATCTCAAAGATGCTTTTTTTTGCATACCATTGGCTAAAGAATCCCAATATCTTTTTGCCTTTGAGTGGGAGGCCCCAGGAGAAAAATGCCAACAGATGACTTGGACAGTATTACCTCAGGGGTTCAGAGATAGCCCCCACCTGTTTGGACAGGCCCTTAGCCGGGATCTCCTTGATCTGGACCTGGGACCTAATGGGAAGATATTACAATATGTAGATGACCTACTAATCTGCTCTCCAGATGAGAAAAAAGCCCAACAACATGCAATTCAGGTTCTAAACTTCTTGGAAGAAAGAGGATATAAGGTCTCCCGTGCTAAGGCACAGATGGTCGAGACAAAGGTTACTTACCTGGGAGTTCAGATTACACACGGGTCCAGGAGGCTGTCCTCTGATCGGGTACAAGGAATCCTCCAGTTGCCCTCCCCCATGACTCGAAAACAATTGCTAGCTTTCCTGGGGCTAACTGGATATTATAGAATCTGGATACCCAACTATGGTCTAATTGCCCAGCCCTTATATGAAAACTTAAAGGGACGAGATGATTCAATCCCACTGATGTGGGGAACTCCTCAAAAGAAGGCAGAGGGTACACTAAAACAGGCTTTAACTCGAGCACCTGCCCTGAGGTTGCCAGACCCAGAAAAAGCATTCCAACTTTATGTCCACAAAAGAGAGGGAATAGCCTTGGGAGTGTTAACTCAAAGGTTGGGATCTGAGCCCCAGCCTGTAGCTTACTTATCCAAAAAGCTTGATCCAACTACCCAAGGCTGGCCCCCCTGCCTTTGAAATCTTGCAGCTATTGCAATCATGATAGAAGATGCTTTAAAACTCTCCTTTGAGGGAAAACTATTTTTACCAGCCACCAAGTAAAACAACTCCTAAACGGGAGAGGCCATTTATGAATATCTGATCAAAGAATCCTCAGATATCAAGTAATGCTGATGGAAAATCCAGGCCTCACTACATCCCCTTGTGAGGTTCTTAACCCAGCCACCCTCCTGCCTACCCCCGAGGGCTCTCTCCCCTTTCACTCTTGTCTAGAAACCTTGGACCACTGGACAAAACCCCGAGAAGGATTGTCAGAAGATCCTCTGACCAATCCTGAGGAAATCTGGTACACTGATGGAAGCAGCTTTGTCTTGGATGGAAAAAGAAGAGCCGGGTATGCAGTAGTCTCCAATTTTGAGACCACAGAGGCTAAGCCTCTGCCACCAGGTACTTCAGCCCAATTAGCTGAGCTCATAGCCCTGACTCGAGTTTTAGAGCTGGGAAAAGGAAAAAGAATAGCCATTTACACTGACTCCAAGTATGCCTTTCTGGTGCTACATGCACATGCGGTTATTTGGAAAGAAAGGGGCCACTTGACCAACCGAGGGTCCCCAATCAAATATGGTGATCAAATTCTTCAACTCTTGGAGGCAGTCCATCTGCCCACTGAGGTTTCAGTCTCCCATTGTAAAGGACACCAAAAAGGGGACACAGAAGTGGCACGAGGGAACTAAGCAGCTGATCAGGCAGCTAGGAGAGCAGCATTACGGGACCATGACCTAATAGGGATTGCCATCTGAGTTCCACAGACTAACTTGTCAGAAACTTCCTTCATACACTGAAGGTGAGACTCTTAAAGCTAAGAACGAGGGCTTTCAAGAAGATCATATGGGGTGGTTCCANAGGCATGCGCTCTTTCTCTCTCTCTCCCATTTTCCTGCTATCTTCTAAATAAAATAGAGCTGTAACGCTGATTTGCCTAAGAGCTGTAACACGGTTTGTCCAAGACCTGAGAGCTGTGACGCGCCAAGGGCTCTAATGTCCATTGCTCCAAATCTTTGTTGTGACGAGACAAAGAACCAGGGAACATACACTCATGTGACATCTATGGTGCCATGACTCGGATGCAACCTGGCTGAAACAACCTCCACGCGGAAGAGGCCAGGCACAGCAGGAGCCTAACTCAGTGAAGCTCCCACGGTAGAGGCGGAACATGAAGAAAACCCAGTGCAGGGGAAGGCCCATCGTGCTGGAAACCGGGGCAGTGAAACACAAACTCAGCAGAAAGCTCATGTGGCCCAGTCTCAGATCCCAGAAGACCTCCTGTCAAGGTAAGAGGTCCTCGCTGGAGGGACATGCTTAACGAAATCTTAATTCCTTTACAATCTCTCATTTCTTGTTTCCTCGAACCTCTTGCAAACATGCAGGTGGCAGGAGGCACAACTGAGGGACTCTGGAGAGGCTACTCTTCAGCATGTCCCAAAGGTACTATCTGCTGAGCCCCAGTAGCTGTTACACAAGCAAGCCGGTGAGGGTTCTTCTATCCTTTCTCTTCTCTGTGCCAAGGATCAGACCAATAAAATTGTGAGCACCAGTCAGATATTTAGCAAATTTTCCAGTGGGCTATGAAGGGGACTCCTTGGCACGTTTTTCCCACTGCTTTTTCCTCCTGTCCTTCAGCTCTCTCCCAGGACTCAACCTCGGGCAAAACTAATGAAACTCAGGCCCTAATGTCTCATTGCAAAAATTCATTGAGAGTACAAAGAGATAAGAGGTGGATTTGATAGGATTCAGAGGGAAGCCTCTCTTCAGGGTGTGAACCATTGCCAAGGGCAAGGGCTGGGGCCATGGAATTGGGCCTGGCTAGGTTTTGTGAAGGTTTTGTGGAATTTATATGCTACTGAGTGGGAGGATTATCCCTACCATTGGGGAACCACCCACTCCTCCCTCTTTTGCCTTGGTGCTGTCCTGCCACCTCTGGGTGTGTCTGTTGGTTTATAGATTGGGGATTAAGTACTTGAATTTTACTTTTCATCTTGAACCCAATTGGTTTTAATTGGTTTACATTATACCCTTGTGCTTTGTCATTCTTTCAAAGGTTGTGCTCTTCCCCCTTCCCTCCTGTTTCATGCTCTTTGCCTGAGCCCCACCCGGACCCACAAGGTTGCCTCTATAATCTCTGGAGAGACAACCAGAAAATAGCTGGCCTTGGGAGGGAAATACTCTATAATATCCAACCCCCTAAATCCTACCCAGTACTGGTTACACTGGAGACCTTGGGGACGCCCAAACTCCAGTCTGGGGGTCCCAGGAGGTCATCACAACTTGACCTGCCTAGGGATCAGGTCCTCAAGAGGTTGTCATGCCTCAACCTGTTCGGAGATCTGCTAATCCCAGGAGTACCAGGAGGTCGTCACGCCTTTGCCTGCCAGGGGATTCGATCTCTAGGAGGCTGTCACGCCTCAGCCTGCCTGGGGATCTGCACCTTGACCCGGGGATGCCTGGCTCTCAGGTTGCAACAATACTAAGTAGGATGAGCTTGCATCATATCTATTCCCATCCACGGTGGGCAAACGAGCAATGAGTTACAAATCCCTTAATTCTACCCAGCACTGGTCATACTGGAGATCTTGGAGATGCCCAAACTCCAGTCCGGGGGTCCCAGGAGGTCATCACGCCTTGACCTGGCTAGGGATCTGGTCCTCGGGAGGTTGTCATGCCTCAACCTGCTCGGGGATCCACTAGTTCTGGGGGTCCCAGGAGGTCATCATGCCTTGACCTGCCTAGGGATCTGGCCCTCGAAAGGTTGTCATGCCTCAACCTGCTCGGGGATCTGCTAGTCCCAGGGGTCCCAGGAGGTTGTCACGCCTCGACCTGCCCAGGGACTCAATTCTCAGGAGGCCGTCACGCCTCGGCCTGCCCGGGGATTCAATCTCTAGGAGGCTGTCACACATCAGCCTGCCTGGGGATCTGCACCCTGACCCGGGGAGGCTTGGCTCTCAGGTTGCAACAGTTCTGGGAAGAATAAGCTTCAGAAGACTCACCCTTAAGGAAGTCCACCCATGGAAACAGAAGGAAGCCTATTACTTGTGAGACTGTGCCCAGTCTCAGCAATAACTCAGGAGCCCAATGAGAACCCCATTGCCTTTCTGGAAAGGCTAACAGAGGCACTCCAAAAGTTAAGTTACAACAACAGCAGGACCCTGCTGCCTCTTTAGATGAGATGGTCCAGACAGCCACCAATACCTTTTATAACAGAACAGGAGGAGGCCAAGGCCCAGGAGAAGGAGAGAAAGAAAGAGACAAGGCATGCCCAGATGCTGGTGTAAGACCTCGCGGCCTTTTCTCAGGATCTGTCGCTCCAAAGACCACAGTGACTCGAATTCGATGCAATAGGCAAGAGGATTTATTAGGCCGGCGCGCCGGGGTTCAGTCTCCTCGGGAGGAGTGAACCCCGATGCTAGTTACAGAGCAGTTTTTATACACTAAAAGCTACAAGCAGGTATAGGTGGGGTGAAGACAGTTTCAGCAAACTGATTGGTGGGCATAGTTTGACCTTTACAGAGATAGGTCTGGAAGTTACCAGGCCGAAACGGCTGACCGACCACCTCATACCTGGCGGCGGTTAGCCAATTTTCTAGAAAAGATTAACAGAAAAACAATTACCTGGAGGGTCCCTTCCAAAGCCAGGAAATTAGACTATAAGTCATCAGATAGAAAACGGGTTCCCTTTCCATGAGTCATGAGTCATGACTAGCCCTTAAGAAGCAGAACAAAGGGTTGCTTTAAAATTTAACTTTTTCTCTTCACTGGCTGCCCTCTAGAGAAGCTCTATGGCAAACCCCGAGTTCTTGAAGGACAAGGCAAGAGACAAGTGCCTGATCTGTAGACAGGTAGGGCATTGGGCCAAAGAATGTCCATACCATGACAAGTCTCCTAGAACGGCTTGCCACAAATGCCTTCAACTGGGACATTGGGCGGCACTCTGCCCTTGGGACCCAAGAGCCTCAAGGTCAAGCGCCAAGCCTACCCTCACGTTGGTTCAAGAGGACTGAAGTGGCCCGTTCCAGGCAGCCCACCTGTCACAGATACCATCACGGGGCTGGAGCCAAGGGTGCAAATGGATGTGGCAGGTAGGTCCGAAAATTTCTTGGTTGATACAGGGGCTACCTACTCTGTCTTGATCTCTTACTCCAGAGACTTCTCCTCCCAAACCTGTACCATTTGGGGTGCTACAGGAAAAGCAACTACTAAAAGATTCACCCTAGCACTTCTTTGTTGCTGGGATGGACAAATATTTTCCCACCAGTTTCTGGTGGCCCCTGAGTGTCCTACTCCCTTATTGGGAAGAGATATACTCACTAAACTGGGGACCACCCTTGTGATGGGAAGTTTTTCAGCCCCTAGAGCTCGACAGCTCCTGGTTACTACTGAAGAACCCATTACACCTTCTCCAATAGAAAGGGACCAAAAACTATGGGAGGACAAAATTAACCCCCAGGTGTGGGACCAGGGGATTCCTGGACGAGCCCACCAAGCTGAACCGGTCATCATTGTCCTCTGAGATCCCACTCGGTTTCCTAGTCAGAAACAATACCCTCTCAAAAGAGAGGCTCCGGAGGGACTACAGCCTTTAATAAATAAATTCCTTGCTTGTGGGCTATTGGTCCCCACCAGTTCACTATGTAACACCCCAATCCTCTCAGTAAAGAAAAAAGACGGAACCTGGTGTATGGTTCAAGATCTCCGGATCATAAATGAAGCTATAGTCCCCCTCCATCCCACAGTACCCAATCCCTATGTAATCTTGGGAGAAATCCCATCCAGTGCCAAGTGGTTTACAATCTTGTATCTCAAAGATGCTTTTTTTTGCATACCATTGGCTAAAGAATCCCAATATCTTTTTGCCTTTGAGTGGGAGGCCCCAGGAGAAAAATGCCAACAGATGACTTGGACAGTATTACCTCAGGGGTTCAGAGATAGCCCCCACCTGTTTGGACAGGCCCTTAGCCGGGATCTCCTTGATCTGGACCTGGGACCTAATGGGAAGATATTACAATATGTAGATGACCTACTAATCTGCTCTCCAGATGAGAAAAAAGCCCAACAACATGCAATTCAGGTTCTAAACTTCTTGGAAGAAAGAGGATATAAGGTCTCCCGTGCTAAGGCACAGATGGTCGAGACAAAGGTTACTTACCTGGGAGTTCAGATTACACACGGGTCCAGGAGGCTGTCCTCTGATCGGGTACAAGGAATCCTCCAGTTGCCCTCCCCCATGACTCGAAAACAATTGCTAGCTTTCCTGGGGCTAACTGGATATTATAGAATCTGGATACCCAACTATGGTCTAATTGCCCAGCCCTTATATGAAAACTTAAAGGGACGAGATGATTCAATCCCACTGATGTGGGGAACTCCTCAAAAGAAGGCAGAGGGTACACTAAAACAGGCTTTAACTCGAGCACCTGCCCTGAGGTTGCCAGACCCAGAAAAAGCATTCCAACTTTATGTCCACAAAAGAGAGGGAATAGCCTTGGAAGTGTTAACTCAAAGGTTGGGATCTGAGCCCCAGCCTGTAGCTTACTTATCCAAAAAGCTTGATCCAACTACCCAAGGCTGGCCCCCCTGCCTTTGAAATCTTGCAGCTATTGCAATCATGATAGAAGATGCTTTAAAACTCTCCTTTGAGGGAAAACTATTTTTACCAGCCACCAAGTAAAACAACTCCTAAACGGGAGAGGCCATTTATGAATATCTGATCAAAGAATCCTCAGATATCAAGTAATGCTGATGGAAAATCCAGGCCTCACTACATCCCCTTGTGAGGTTCTTAACCCAGCCACCCTCCTGCCTACCCCCGAGGGCTCTCTCCCCTTTCACTCTTGTCTAGAAACCTTGGACCACTGGACAAAACCCCGAGAAGGATTGTCAGAAGATCCTCTGACCAATCCTGAGGAAATCTGGTACACTGATGGAAGCAGCTTTGTCTTGGATGGAAAAAGAAGAGCCGGGTATGCAGTAGTCTCCAATTTTGAGACCACAGAGGCTAAGCCTCTGCCACCAGGTACTTCAGCCCAATTAGCTGAGCTCATAGCCCTGACTCGAGTTTTAGAGCTGGGAAAAGGAAAAAGAATAGCCATTTACACTGACTCCAAGTATGCCTTTCTGGTGCTACATGCACATGCGGTTATTTGGAAAGAAAGGGGCCACTTGACCAACCGAGGGTCCCCAATCAAATATGGTGATCAAATTCTTCAACTCTTGGAGGCAGTCCATCTGCCCACTGAGGTTTCAGTCTCCCATTGTAAAGGACACCAAAAAGGGGACACAGAAGTGGCACGAGGGAACTAAGCAGCTGATCAGGCAGCTAGGAGAGCAGCATTACGGGACCATGACCTAATAGGGATTGCCATCTGAGTTCCACAGACTAACTTGTCAGAAACTTCCTTCATACACTGAAGGTGAGACTCTTAAAGCTAAGAACGAGGGCTTTCAAGAAGATCATATGGGGTGGTTCCAAAAGGAAAGACTCCTTTTTCTGCCTAGGAACCTCCAATGGAAGTTGATTAACTCCTTACATGCCACTACTCATTTAGGAGAAAAGGCCCTCCAAAGATTACTAGAAAGGTCCTTCAAAGGAACACTGTTCAAAACAACTATAAGACAGGTGGTCTCCTCTTGTCCTACTTGCCAATTAAACAACCCCCAAGGAGCTCAAAGACCCCAGCTGGCCCAGACCATCCAACGACCTGGAATCTACCCAGGAGAGGACTGGCAGATGGACTTCATCCAGATGCCAGTTTCTCAAGGGTATAAATAACAATTAGTCATGATAGATACATTCACAGGATGGATTGAAGGCTTTCCCACCTGCACTGAAAAGGCTGAGGAGGTGGTAAAAAAACCTGGCCCATGAAATCATTCCAAGATTTGCTCTGCCCAGGTCATTACAAAGTGACAATGGGACATCATTTATTTCCAAGGTCACCCAAGGGGTCTCAAAAGCATTGGGCATTACTTATTATCTCCATTGTGCCTGGAGGCCTCAATCTTCGGGAAAAGTAGAAAGAGCCAATCAATTCTTAAAATCAGCTATAAAAAAGAACCCAGGAGACCTCCCTGGGATGGAAGGAGGCTTTACCAATAGCTCTCCTCCACACCCACATTGCCCCTAAGGAACAGCTTGGTCTTAGTCCTTATGAGATGCTATATGGAGACCTTCTATTTATGTCAATGACGTCTTCCTAGATCCAGAGGTTCAGACCCTCCAGTCTTATACCATGGCCATTGGGCAATTCCAACAGGATAAATGCTTGTGGGGTATAAACTAGGACCCCAAAGATTCTAAGGAGTCACCACTGTATGCTCCAGGGACTCAAGTCCTAATTAAAAGTCTGGAAAGATGAGTCTCCAAATACTCAACTCCAGCCCACATGGAAGGTCCCATACCCTGTAATACTTTCTACCCCCACAGCAGTCAAGGTAACAGGACATGACTCCTGGATTCACTACTCACGAGTCAAGCCATGGAAGAAGACAGAAGAGGACACTCCATACACCTGTGAGCCCCTGGGAGATCTCAGATACCTACTCAGGACTACCAATGAGTGCCATTCTAATGAACACCCCCAAAATCTGGTTTCTGGAGATAAGATTTCTCAGGATAGCTCTACACAGCCAACACATCTTGACAGAGATTGCACTCAGGAGATAGATCTGATCGCTGAACAAGGAGGGACTTGAGCCATCCTGGCGATGTGAATTTAAAATTGACTAATACCCCTACAAGTCCTTGTGATGCTTATGATTATTCCATGTACTGTCAGTTGTCTAACTTGTTTTGTCTCTGCCCAGGTCAACAAGCTACAACATGCAGTGCCAGTTCAACAAAGATATAAAACTCCAGCCGACCATGAAAAATATCACACCCTTAGATGGACACCACTATAAGGACTCTGACGCTTGAGACTAGCAAGAGGGGGAGGCCCAATACCCCTCGCTGCCCCAGTTCAGCAGGAAGTAGCCAGAAAGACCTCGATGCCCCTATTCCCAAAGAATCAGGCCTCCCATCTCTTGAGGGGGGAATATTAGGTAGGTAGAATAGGGAAACGGAGTCCAAAATGGCGGTGGCTAAAAGACAAGAAAGGGAAAAGCCCACAAAAATAGAACAAAAGAAGGCCGGAGGACCAGAGTGAAGACTTCAGGTAGAACAAACAGCACTCCTGGCTAAGCCCAATTTGCATAGAGTGGGCTCAGGTGGAAGAAAACATAAAAGGAAGAGTCAAAGCTCTCTCTGTCTCTTTCTCTCTTGCGTGTATACGCGCACTTTTTGTCGCTCTCGCTCTCTCTTCCTCTCCCACGTGCGTGTCTCTCTCTCTCTCTCTCTCTCTCTCTCTCTCTCTCTCTCTCTCCCGCATGTGTGCATTCTTTCTCTCTCTCTCTCATTTTCCTGCTATCTTCTAAATAAAATAGAGCTGTAACACTGATTTGCCTAAGAGCTGTAACACGGTTTGTCCAAGACCTGAGAACACCGAGGGCTGTAATGTCCGTTGCTCCAAATTTTTGTTGTGATGAGACAAAGAACTGGGGAACATGTGCTTACATGACAATCGCAACTGAAGAAGAACCCCGAGTTACTGCTTCAACTCAAGAGGAGGCCAGATTCACCTACAGGACTTGAGAAGAATCTTGAGTTCCCTCCCTGAGATCCTTGTCACAACTTGAGAGGAACCCCGAGTTTCTGCTACAACTCAAGAGGAGGCCCAACTCCCCTGCTGCAACTGCCAGGGGCCAGCGTGAGGAACTCCACCCTTGGCAAAGGTCATGAGGAAGGGGGCTTTGGCATACGCAAAGGCGTGATCAAGCCTCAGGAAATCCCCTGCTCCAGAGCATCTAACCCCAAAACCAGAGTGAGTCTTGTGCTCTCACCTACACCTCTGACTTTACAGGGGGCTCTCCCCCATAACCATTTCTCTCGGAGAAGGAGTTAACTTGCAGCTCCAGTTAATAAAAATTCCTGGGCGTGACTAGAGCGTTTCAACTTATGGGACTCCTCTGAAGGTTATCTAGCCTGCCTGTATAGGTTCCTCCCGCCGAATGTGATTGTTTACAACCCCCAACTGTGAAAGGCATGAGATGTTTTGACTTACTAAAGGCAAATTCTTTTGGGTACCAAAGGCAAATTCTTTTGGGAAGTTAGAAATTATTAGTGTAGTGGGTTGGTTAGGAATTATATTGGTAAAGGGTTTTTCATTTGTTGTGTCAATAATTGCTGATAATTCCCTGCCCTGGGTGGGACAACGGTGTCTCAGGTTAAACCTCTCTGCTGACAGATTAGCTGTGTGACAACCTCTTAAGCATAAACAGCACAGAGAGTTTTGAAGTATTCTGAGAGTCTTAATTAGCATAGGGCTTATCTCATTATTGAGTCAATGATTGCTGCCAGGCCTCCATATCCTTAGGTGCCTGGGACTATATTAATCAATATATTTGGAATATAGAAAAGGAAATATAGTAGTTTTTAAGGTTAGCAATACTAGACTTTTTGAGTTAATGAACTTTCTCTTTTGCAATGGATCACTGTACTTTGTTGTAAATCATTGTGTCCTTACTATGTGAAAATGTAACCTTATCACTATCTTAAGATTAAGTAGATCTTAAGAGGAACATTGGTGAAAGAATTTTCATTTGTTAGGCTGATGTTTGCTGCTAAATCTCCATATTCCCTGCCCTTATAATGAATGTAACTAGTATATAGGAGAATAAGTATTAACCTTTAAGCATATAAAAGAAATAAGTATTAACCTTTAAGATTAATCATGTTAACCTTGGGTTAAATAAATTCCTTTCTTGATTGTAACTCACTACACCCTCACCCTATAGGAATGCAACTTTATTTAGAGGGTGGTGCCTAGTTTAAGAAAAAACACGCTTGGAAAAAATAAGTTTTTTGGTTATCAGAAAGAAAGGGTTGTAAATGTCAGCAGGCAGAAATGGCTTAAAGATCCCTAAGACCTTTTTTTTATGTAAAGCACCTGATTTTGATAAAGGTCAGGACTGCTGATCCCCGCGTGACTCTGTATTCATCCCTATATGTAACAAAAGGTATATAAGAAAAACTGAAAAATAAAGAAATGGGATCCGTTCCTGGAAAGACTGACTCCCAAATATCATTCTTTCTTATTCCCCATTTTTCTGGCTGAATTCCCATCTGGACCATGGATACTGTTCCATGTGAACCAAGTTATTCAGTCTTTTTCTCCACTAATTTTCCTACTACACTATCCGTTTCTAATATCTCTCTCTATCTGTAACTAAATATGTATTTTTCCAAGGAGGACGCCGACTCCATCCCTACCTTCGAATCACCCTGAATCCACCAGGGCTGGACCCCAGCACTTCCCCACCTCAATTCGAGAGGAGCTCTGACTCCCCTGTTGCCACTCGAGAGGTAGCCACAAATTCCCATCACAACTCGAGAGGAACCCTATGTTTCCAATCTCAAGTCAAAAGGATACCAAGTTTCCCCTTAACTCAAGATAAGGCCTGATTCCCCTGCAGCAACTCAAATGGAACCCCAAGATCCGCATGGCAACTGGAGTGGAACACCATGTTTCCAGCCTCAACTTGAGATGAGGCCTGATTCCCTGGCAGCAATTGCAGAGGAATCCCAAGTTCCACCAGGCAACTCGAAAGCAGGCCTTACTCCTCTGAGGCAGCTCGAGAGGTTCCCTGAGATCCCTGTCACAACTCAAGATAAATGCCAAGATCCTTGTCGCAACTCCAGTGGAGTCCCGAGTTTTCCACTTCAACATTAGAGGAGTCCCAATAAACCCTGCAGTGACTGGAGAGGAATCCGTAGTTCCCCCTCGCTACTCGAAAGGATACTTCACTCCCTTTTGGCAAGTCAAAAGTTTCCAGGAGAACCCATTGCAACTCAAGAGAAACCCCGAGTTTCCAGCTGCAATGGGTAAAGAATCCCATGTTCCCCACCTCCTCTCGAGATGAGGCCTGAATGCCCTGCTTTGACTCAAGAGGTTTCCCAAGTTCCACATTGCGACTCGAGGCACACTCTGAGGTTCCCGCCACAACTTGAGAGAAACCCAGACCCACCTCAATTGATAGGAGGCCTGACACCTCTTTTACACCTCAAGAAGAAACCGGACTTCCATGCCTTAATGCGACCCACTTCAATTGATAGGAGGCCTGAATCCCCTTTCCCACTTGAGAGGAATCCTGATATTCCCATTGCACCTCGAGAGAAAACTGGAGATCCTGATCACAACTTGAGAGGAACCCTAAATTTCTGCTGCAACTTGAGAGGAGGCCCAACTCCCCTGGTGCAACTCAAGAGGAGCCACGGGTTTCCCACGTCAACTCGAAAGTACTGGCTCTCCTGTTGCCACTCGAGAGGAATCATAAGATAGCCATCAAAATTTGAGAGGAACCCCATATTTCTTGCTGCAAGTTGCAAGTACACTGAGTTCCACCTCAAGTCGACATAAGACCTGATTCCCTGCAGTCACTTGAATCAGTTCAGTTAAGTTCAGTGGCTCAGTCAGGTCTGACTCTTTGCGACCCCATGAATCGAAGCACGCCAGGCCTCCCTGTCCATCACCAACTCCTGAAATTCACTCAAACTCATGTCCATCAAATCGGTGATGCTATCCAGCCATCTCATCCTCTGTCGTCTCCTTCTCCTCCTGCCCCCAATCCCTCCCAGTATCAGAGTCTTTTCCAATGAGTCAACACTTCACATGAGGTGGCCAAAAGTATTGGAGTTTCAGCTTTAGCATCAGTCATTCCAAGAACACCCAGGGCTGATCTCCTTCAGAATGGACTGCTGTGCAGTCCAAGGGACTCTTAAGAATCTTCTCCAACACCACAGTTCAAAAGCATCAATTCTTCAGTGCCCAGCTTTCTTCACAATCCAACTCTCACATCCATACATGACCACTGGAAAAAAACATAGCCTTGACTAGATGAATTTTGTTGGCAAAGTAATGTACCTTTGAATATGCTATCTAGGTTGGTCAAAACTTTCCTTCCAAGGAGTAAGCATCTTTTAATTTCATGGATGCAATCACCATCTGCAGTGATTTTGGAGCCCCAAAATATAAAGTCTGACACTGTTTCCACTGTTTCCCCATCTATTTGCCATGAAGTGATGGGACTAGATGCCATGATCTTTGTTTTCTAAATATTGATCTTTAAACCAATTTTTTCACTCTCCTCTTTCACTTTCATCAAGAGGCTTTTTAGTTCCTCTTCACTTTCTGCCATAATGATGGTGTCATCTGCATATCTGAGGTTATTGATATTTCTCCCAGCAATCTTGATTCCAGCTTGTGCTTCTTCCAGCCCATTGTTTCTCATGATGCACTCTGCATATAAGTTAAATAAGCAAGGTGACAATATACAGCCTTGACATACTCCTTTTCATATTTGGAACCAGTCTTTTGTTCCATGTCAAGTTCTAATTTTGCTTCCTTACCTATATATAGGTTTCTCAAGAGGCAGGTCAGGTGGTCTGGTATTCTCATCTCTTTCAGAATTTTCCACAGTGCTGTGAGAGTGCTGCACTCAATATGTCAGCAAATTTGGAAAACTCAGCAGTGGCCACAGGACTGGAAAAGTCAGTTTTCATGCCAATCCCAAAGAAAAGCAATGCCAAAGAATGATCAAACTACCACACAATTGCACTCATCTCACACACTAGTAAAGTAATGTTTAAAATTCTCCAAGCCAGGCTTCAGCAATATATGAACCGTGAACTTCCAGATGTTCAAGCTGGTTTTAGAAAAGGCAGAGGAACCAGAGATCAAATTGCCAACATCTGCTGGATCATCAAAAAAGGAAGAGAGTTCCAGAAAAACATCTATTTCTGCTTTATTGACTATGAAAAAAACCTTTGACTGTGTGGATCACAATAAACTGTGGAAAATTCTGAAAGAGATGGGAATTGATGGAGGCATCAGAGAGCAGACACACAAACCATAATCACAGAAAACTAGTCAATTTAATTACACGGACACAGCCTTGTCTAACTCAATAAAATTAAGTCATGCCGTGTGGGGCCACCCAAGATGGGTGGGTCAAGGTGGAGAGGTCTGACAGAATGTGGCCACTGGAGAAGGGAATGGCAAACCACTTCAGTATTCTTGCCTTGAGAACCCCACGAACAGTATGAAAAGGCAAAATGATAGGATACTGAAAGAGGAACTCCCCAGGTCAATAGGTGCCCAATATGCTCCTGGAGATCAGTGGAGAAATACCTCCAGAAAGAATGAAGGGATGGAGCCAAAGCAAAAACAACCAGTTGTGTATGTGACTGGTGATAGAAGCAAGGTCCAATGCTGTAAAGAGCAATATTGCATAGGAACCTGGAACGTTAGGTCCATGATTCAAGGCAAATTGGAAGTGACTTGAATGGAATCCCCAAATTCTACTCAAAACATGTGGGATGACTGACTCACCTGTTGCAACTCAAGAAAAAAAACTAGTTCCCCGCCTCAACTCGAGAGGAAGCTTGGCAATGCTTTTACAACTGGAGAGGAAACCATAGTTCCATGCCTCAATGTGAAAGGAGGCCTGACTCCCCTGTTGCAATTTGAGAGTAACCCCGAGATCCCCTTTGCCACTGGAGAGGAAACCCAAGATTCCCACCTCAAATTGAGATGAGGGGCAATTCCTCTGCAGTGACTTGAGAGGAATCCTGAGTTCCCCCTTGTAACTCAAAAGATGCCAGACTCCACTGAGACCACTTGAGAGGTTCCCTGAGATCTCTGTCACAACTTAAGAGGAACCCCAAGAGACCCATTGCAACTCAAGGGAAACCCTGAGTTTCCTGCCTCAACTTGAGATGAGTCCCAATTGCCCTGAAGTGACTCAGAGGAATCCCGAATTCCCCCTCACAACTCTAAAAGAGGCATAACTTTCCTGATTCAACTCAATAGATTCCCTGAGATGCCCACTGCAATTCGAGAGTAACCCCAAGCTTCCCGTTGCAACTGGAGAAAAACAAGATTCCCCCTCAACCTGAGATGAGGCCCAATTTACCTGCAGTGATTCAAGAGGAATCCTGAGATCCACCTCACAACTCGAAAAGAGGCCTGACTCCCTTTTTGCAACTCGAGAGGCTCCCCGAGATACCCATTGCAATTCGAGAGGAACCCTGAGTTTCCCACCACAACTCGAGAAGAAACTCATGTTTCCCACCTTATCTTGAGATGAGGCCCAATTCCCCTGCTTCAACCCTAAAGGTATCCTGAGTTCCCATTTGCACCTCAAGAGGAGGCTTGACTCACCTGTTGCAATTCGAGAGGATCCCTGAGTTCCCCACTACAACTAGAGAGAAACCCTGAGTTCCCACATGTCAATTCAAGATGTGGCCTGATTACCCTGCAGTAACTCTAGAGCAACCCCAAATTTCCCATCCTAACTCGACATGAGCCCCAGCCTGATGCAGCTGCAGAGAATACTCAAGAGGAGCCTACCCCACCAAAATTCCAGAGGAGCCCTCTACCACAAATAGAGGAAGCATCATACCACAACTTAGCAGAAGCCCTGCCCTGCCAAAAATAGACAATAGCTTCCTGCACTTTGCCACTAGAAAAAGTGCCCCTTCTCATTACAACCATGGAGGAGTCACCCACGTCCCAATTTGAGAAGAGCACTCTACCGCATCTAGAGAGAAGCCCAACTACCACAGTTAAAGAAGAGTTGCCCTGCCACAACTAGTGAGGTGGCTGCAAATGAGAACTAGAGATAAGCTCACCCACAGCAAATAAAGAGCGGACCCACCCACCCCCCTGCAATGAGAGTGGGGCCCATGCCGCAACTAGTGAGTAACCTCCTGCACATTGCATTTAGACAGGGACCAACTTTCACATTGCTACTAGAGAGAATCTGCCGTACTGTAGCTCAAGAGGAGTCTCCAGCACAACTTCGAGTTCCCCACTGTGATTTCACAGGATTCGTAGCATGTAACAAGAAAAGGGGCCACTGGAACAAATGACAGAGGGGATCTCTGGCCAAAACTGAAGTGAATTCTCCAGGCACAACTCGAGAGGTGTCCCCCAGGATATCACACCTAAAGGGAAGACCTTCTGCCTCCGATGGAGATGAACTCCCTAAAGGAAATCGAGTGGAGGCCCTGACAACTAGAGAGCAGTGATCCCATGAATATAAGTGAAGAACCCATAACACCAAAAGCAGAGAGGACCTCCCTTATTGAGACATGCACACCCCAAACAGAGAGGACACAACCTCACCCCTCGAGAGGAGCCTTCCACCGCAACTTGAGAGGAGCCCACTGGACATTGCATGCCAAGAGGATCCTCTCTTCTGCTAATACAGACGAACCTCACACCACAAAGAGAGAGGAGCTTGAACACCATCACTAGAGAGAAACCACTATTGAAACCACTGTTACTACGGAGTTTACCCCAGCCACAATATTAGTGTAGTCTCATGTCAAAAGTAGTAAGCAGCCACTCAACACTGCAACAAGACAGGAGACACCCTGCACATCCCTGCTAGAGATGAGTCGCCCTGAGACAACTCAACCGGTGGCCCCACTGCAGTTGAGAGAAACCCTGAGTACCTCCAACTCGAGAGGAATCTTGAGTTCACTGCCATGACTCGAGAGTAACCGTGAGTCCCATGCCACACCTTGAGAGCAACACTGAGGTTCCCAAGAGGAGCTCTGAGTCCCCTGATGCAACTCAAAAGGAATGCTGGTTTCTTCCACTAAACTTGAGAAGAGGCCCTTCTCCCATGTTGCAACTCAAGAGGAAACCCAAATCCCCACCTCAACTCGAGAGGAGGCCTGACCTATCTCCACTGTTGCAAGTCAAGAGGAATCCCGAGTTCCCCGTTGCTTTAGAGGAGGCCTGCCTCCCCTGCTGCAACTCGAGAGGAACCTGAGTTTCTCCTTGCAACTCGAGAGGAGCCCTCACTTCCATGTTGCAACTCGAGAGGAAACCCGAGTTCCTAGACTCAACTTGAGAGGAGGCCTGAGCTAATTCCTCTGTTGCAACTCTAGAGAAACCCTAAGATCTGCATCACAACTCTAGAGGAACCCCAATTTTCCCAACACAACTCGAGAGAAACACCAAGTCCCCCCCCCCATCAACTTGAGATGATGCCTGACTCCCCTGTTGCAACTCGAGAGGGCACCTGGGTTTCCCACTGTAACTCAAGAGGAGGCCCAACTCCCCTATTGCATCTTGAAAGGTAACCCGGTTTCGCTGCTATAACTCGAGAGGAGACCTGATTCTCCTGCAGCAACTCCAGAGGACCACTGATTTCCCCATCACAACTCAAAACAAGCCCTAATCTCACTGATACAACTCCAGACGTTTCGCAAGAGGAGCCTACCCCAACACAATTCGAGAGGAGCACTCTACCACAAGAGAGAAAGCCCCATAGCACAACTAAAGAGGAGGCCCTCCTGCCACAACCAGACTAGCCTCATGCACATAACAACTAGAAAAAGTGCCCCTGCTCATCACAAGCAGAGACAAATCTCACCACTCACAGAAGCCACCCTGCACATCCCTGCTATAGATAAGTTGGCCCAAGACAGCTCAAGAGGGGACCACACTGAAAGTAGAGAGGAAACTTGAGTACCCCCCAAACTCAAGAGGAACACCAACTTCCCATGCTCGGCTAGAGTGGAACCCTGAGTACTGCACTGAACCTTGAGAGGAACCACTTGTCTCCCACCACAACTCAAGAGGAAGCCTGAGTTCCCCACTGCAACTCAAGAGGAGGTCCAATTCCCATGCTGCAACTTGAGAGGAATCTCGAACTCATCACTGCAACTAGAGAAGGGGCCCAACTCCTCTATTGCAACTCAAGAGGAAAACCAATTTTCCTCCCTCAACTAGAAAGGAGGCCTGACTTACCTCAACTAGTAGACGAGGCTACTCAAGATGAACCCTGGGATCCCTGTCACAACTCAAGAGGAAATCCGAGTTTCCCACTGCAACTCGAGAAGAACCCCAAGTTCCCCACCTCATCTGGAGTTCCCTTCCTGGGACTTGAGAGGAACACTGAGTTCCCCATCACGACTCGAGACGAGGCCCAAGCTGCCCCAGGGAACTCCAGTGGATTCCCAAGAGTAGCCAACCTCACCACAATTCTAGAGTAGCAATCTATCATAATAAGAGAGAAAGCCCATACCACAACTGAAGAGGAGGCACCCCCTTCCACAACTAGAAAGTAGCCTCCTGCACATTACAACTGGAAAAAGTGCCACTTCTCTTCACAAACACTGAGGAGTCACCCTGCTAACAATTTGAGAAGAGCATCTACCACAACTAGAGAGGAGGCCAACTACCACAGCTGAAGAGGAGTCCCCATGCCACAACTAGAGAAGAATCTCCAAAAAACCAAGTCGTGAGAAGACGAGCCACCATAAATAAAGAGTGGACCCTCCCTGTAATCAGAGAGGAGCCCCATGCCGAAATTAGAGAGTAGCCCCCCGCACATTGCAACTAGACAGGGGCAAGCCTGCACATCGTTACTGGAGAGGATCTGCCCACTGCAGCTCAAGAGGAGGCTCCACGACAACTCTGAAAGAACCCTGAGTCATCTGGTGCAACTCAAGAGGAACCAAGAGTTCCTGGCTGCAGTTTAACAGGAGCCCTAGGCTGTAACACGAAAAGAGGTCACTGGACGAAAGGAAGGAGGCTCTCGCTGGCCACAACTGAAGTGGATTTCCCCTGGAAAAGGAGACTGGAGACCCCCAAGATATTCACCTAGAGAAAAGCTCTTCTGTCACAAATAGAAACGAGCTCCCTGAAGTAATTCAAGGGGAGTCCCTAACAACTAGAGAGAAGTAATCCCACTAATATTAGTGAGGGACCCCTAGCACCAAAATTATAGAGGACATCCTTCCTGGAGCCACCCGCACCCCACCAGTAAGGACACAGCTCTGGACCTCTAGAGGAGCCCTCCATGACAACTAGAAAGGAGCCCACTGGACATCACACATCAAGAGGACCCCCTCTGCTTCTAATAGTGATGACAAGTAGACAAGAGCTTGCATACCACCACTAGAGAAATTTGAACCCACCACAACTAGAGTTGATCCTGACAATGATAGAGAAGTCCCATGCCAGAATTAGTGAATAGCCACCAGTCATTGCAACAAGATAGGAGCCACCTGCATATCTCTCTTAGAGACGAGTCACCCCAAGACAATTTGAGAGGCTGCCCCACTGAAAGTCGAGAGAAACCCTGAGTGTGCCCATAACTCGAGAGAAACACCGAGTTCCCTTCCGTGGCTCAAGTGGGAGTCATGTGCTACCACTCAAGAGGAACACTGAGTTCCCACTGCAACTAGAGAGGAGATCTGAGTCCCCTGCTGCAAAGTGAGAGGAACCCCTAGATCCCTGTTACAACTCTAGATGAACCCTAAGCCCCCAGATGCAACTCCAGAGGATTCCCAAGAAGAGTCTGCCCCACAACTATTCAAGAGGAGCACTCTACCGCCACAAGAGAGGAAGCTCCATACCACAGGTAACAGTAGCCCACCCCTGTTGCCACACTATAGAGTAGCCTTCTTCATATCAAATATAGAAAAAGCACCCCATCTCATCACAACCAGAGAGATGTTACCACAGTCACAATATTAGAAGAGCACTGTACCACAACAAGAGAGGAGCCCAACTGCCTCAACTAAAGATGAGCACACCCCCCCCCCGGCACAACTAGAGAGTAGTCTGCAAACAACAACTAGAGAGGAGCCGTCCATCCATAAGTATAGTGGACCCTCACTGCAATTAGAGTAGAGATCTATGCTGCAAATAGAGAGTAGCCTCCTGCACATGGCAACTAGACAGAGGCAAACTTTCGCATCACTACTAGAGAGGACCTGCCCCACTACAACTCAAGAGGAGGCCCAACTCCCCTGGTGCAACTCAAGAGGAACACCAAGTTCCCCCATGGAACTCGAGTGGAGGTCCAACTCTCCAGTTGTAACTCAAGAGGAAGACATAGTTCCCTGCCTCAATGCTTGATGGGGCTTGGCTCCCCTGTTGCAACTTGAGAGGAACCCCTAGATCCCCACTGCCACTTGACAGGAACCCAGTTTCCTGCTGCAACTTGAGAAGAACCCTGAGTTCCCCACCTCAACTGGAGTTCTGGACTGATTCACCTGAAGCAACTCAAGAGAACCCCGAGTTCACTATCTTACTAGAGATGAGCCCCAAGCCCCTTGATGCAACTCCAGAGGATTTCCAAGAGGAGCCAACCCCATCACAATGTGAGAATCACACTCTACCACAAAAAAAGAGAAACCCACATACCACAATTAAAGAGTGGACACCCCCTCTCCCCCCCGCCACAACTAGAGAGTAGCCTCGGATGCATTGGAAATAGAAAAATGCCTCTTTTCATAATAAACAGAGAGAAGTCACCACCTCACAATTTGAAAAGAGCATCCTACTGCATTTAGAGAGAAGCCTAGATACCACAATTAAAGAGGAGTCCCTGGGCCACAACTAGAAAGCAGTCTGGGGGGAAAAAAAGGAATGAGGAGACAAGACACCACAAATAGAGTGGATCCTCACTGCAATTAGAGCAGAACCCCATGCAGCTACTATAGAGTAGCCTTCTGCAGATTGCAACCTCACAGGTACCAGCCTGCACATCGCTAGTAGAGAGGATCTGCCACACTGCAGCACAAGGGGAGGCTCCAACAGAACTCTAAAGGAAACTTAAGTCACCTGCTTAAACCAAGAGGCACTCCAAGTCCCCACTGCAATTTGACAGGAACCCTAAGCTGTAACAAGAAAGAGGGCACTGGACAAAATGACAGAGCAGCTCCCCAGCCAAAACTAAACCATATTTCCCCAAAACAACTAGAGTGGGGTCCCTGAGGATATCACACCTAGAAAGATGTCATTCTGTCACAAATAGAGACGAGCTCCCTGAAGTAAGTCGAGTGGAGTCCCTCACAACTAGAGAGAAGCAATCCCAGCAATATTAGTGATGACACTCTAGGGCTAAAACCAGAGAAGTACATTCCCGTGGAGCCACCCACACCAGAACCAGAGAGGACAAAGCCCTGCACCTTGAAAGGAGCCCTCCACCAAAACTCAAGATGAGTCCACTGGATACCACACATTGAGAGGAGCCCCTCCACTGCTAATAGAGAGGAAGTTCACACCACAAGTAGAGAGGAGCTTGCACACCACAACTAGAGAGAATCGAATCCACCACAATTACACAGTTGACCCCAACACAATAGAGAAGTTTCATGCCAAAACTAGTGGGTAGCCACCTGACATTGCAACAAGACAGGAGCCATCCTGCACATCACTTCTAGAGATGAGTCAACCCAAGACAACTCAGGAGGCTCCACCGCAAGTTGAGAGGAAACCTGAGTACCCCCAACTCGAGAGTAACCCTGAATTCTCCGCCACTTTCAAGTGGAACCGAGTCAGGCACTGCCACTCGAAGGAGCTCCGAGTTCCCTGCTGCAACTACAGATGAAGATCGACTCCCCTGCTAATCTTGAGAGGAACCTCTCAAGTCCCTTCTTGAAACTAGAGAAGAGGTCTGAATCTACTGTTGCAACTCGAGAGGAAACCTGAGTTCCCCACTTCAACTCGAGAGAAGGCCTGACTTCCCTGTTACAACATGAGAAGAAAGCTGAGCTCCATCCCCCTCAGCTTGAGAGGAGATCTGACTCCCCTGTTGCAACTCGAGATGAATCCCGAGATCCCCATCTTAACTCAAGATGAGGCCCGATTCCCCTACAGCAACTCGAGAGGTACATCGAGTTACTCATCACAACTCTAGACAAGACACAGCCCCCTGATGCAACTCCAGAGGAGTCCCTAGAGGAGCCTACCCCACCACAATTCAAGAGGAGCACTCTACCACAAAAAGAGAGGAAGCTCCACAACACAACTAAATCGGAGGCCTCCCTCCACAACTAGAAAGTAACTTCCTGCATATCACAAATAGAAAAAGAGCCCCTTCTTATCACAATCAGAGAGGAGTCACCCCCCTTACAATTTGAGAAAATCACAATACCACAACTAGAAAGAAGCCCACCTAACAGAAGTAAAGAGGAGCCCCCCCACCCCACTGGCAAAACTGGAGCAGGATCTGCAAATGACTACTGAAGAGCCGACCCACCACAAATAAAGTGTGGGCCCTCACTGCAATACGAGTGCAGCTCCACGCCAAAAATAGTGTAGCTTTCTGCACATTGAAACTAGACAGGATCCAACCTACACATCGCAATTAGAGAGGAGTGGCCCCACTGCAGCTAGAGAGGAAACTCCACCACAACTCTATAGGAAGCCCGTGTCACCTGTTGCTTCTCAAGTGTCACCCCGAGTTCCCAGCTGCAGTTTCACAGGAGCCTTAGACTGTATCCAGGAAAGGGGCCATTGGCCAAAATAACAGAGGGGCTCCTCGGCCAAAACCAAAGCAGATTCCCCCGGCACAACTAGAGTGGTGTCCCCCAGGATATCACACCTAGAGAAAAGCTCTTTTGTAAAAAATAGAGACGAGCTCCCAGAAGTAAGTCGAGTGGAGTCCCTCACATCTAGAGAGCAGCAATACCATCGATATTTGTTAGAAACCCCTAGCACCAAATAGAGGACCCCCCACTTGGAGCCACCCACACCCCAACCAGAGAGGACACAGCCCTTCACCTCGAGAGGAGCCCTCCGCCACAACTCAAGAGGAGCCAGCTGGAATCACACATGAGAGGAGCCCATCTGCTGCTAATAGAGATAAACCTCACACCACGAGTGGAGAAGAGCTTGCACACCACACCTAGAGGGTAATGAACCCACCACAACTACAGAGTTGACCCCAACAACGATAGAGAAATCCCATGTCAAAGTTAGTGAATAGCCATCCAATATCTAATAGCCATGTTGCAACATCCTGTCTTGCGACAAGACAGGAGCCACCATGCAAATCTCTGCTAGACATAAGTCGACCCAAGAAAACTCGAGAGGAGGCCCCACTGCAAGTCAAGGGGAACCCTGTGTACCCTCCCATCCCCCAGCAAGTCAAGAGGAACCTCAAGTTCCCTGCCTCAGCTGGAGTGGAACCCTGAGACCCCTGATACAACTCAAGAGGAACCCCCAGAAGCCCACCACAACTCTAAAGGAACTCGAGAGGCAGCCTAACTCCCCTGTTGCAACTCAAGAGGAAAAACGAGATCACCATCACAACTCAAGAGGAATCTCGAATTTCCCACTGGAACTCAAGAAGAAACCCGAGTTCACTGCCTCAAATCTAGAGGAGGCCTGATTCCCCTGCAATGACTCAAGAGGAATGTCGAGGTCCCTGTCACAACTCAAGATGTGTCCCAAGCCCTTATAATTCCAGAGGATTACCAACAGGAGCCTTAGTTCAGTTCAGTTCAGTCACTCAGTCGTGTCCAACTCTGTGTCACCCCATGAATAGCAGCACGCCAGGCCTCCCTGTCCATCACCAACTCCTGGAGTTCACTCAGACTTGCATCCATAGAGTCAGTGATACAATCCAGCCATCTCATCCACTGTTGTCCCCTCTCCTCCTGCCCCCAATCCCTCCCAGCATCAGAGTTTTTTCCAATGAGGCAGCTCTTCACATGAAGTGGCCAAAGTATTGGAGTTTCAGCTTTAGCATCAGTCCTTCCAAAGAACACCCAGGGCTGATCTCCTTCAGAATGGGCTGGTTGGATCTCCTCGCAGTCCAAGGGATTCTCAAGAGTCTTCTCAAACACCATAGTTCAAAAGCATCAATGTTTCGGTGCTCAGCTTTCTTCACAATCCAACTCTCACATCCATACATGACCACTGGAAAAACCATAGCTTTGACTAGACGGACCTTTGTTGGCAGTTTAATATCTCTGCTTTTCAATATGCTATCTAAGTNCTATAGAGTAGCCTTCTGCAGATTGCAACCTCACAGGTACCAGCCTGCACATCGCTAGTAGAGAGGATCTGCCACACTGCAGCACAAGGGGAGGCTCCAACAGAACTCTAAAGGAAACTTAAGTCACCTGCTTAAACCAAGAGGCACTCCAAGTCCCCACTGCAATTTGACAGGAACCCTAAGCTGTAACAAGAAAGAGGGCACTGGACAAAATGACAGAGCAGCTCCCCAGCCAAAACTAAACCATATTTCCCCAAAACAACTAGAGTGGGGTCCCTGAGGATATCACACCTAGAAAGATGTCATTCTGTCACAAATAGAGACGAGCTCCCTGAAGTAAGTCGAGTGGAGTCCCTCACAACTAGAGAGAAGCAATCCCAGCAATATTAGTGATGACACTCTAGGGCTAAAACCAGAGAAGTACATTCCCGTGGAGCCACCCACACCAGAACCAGAGAGGACAAAGCCCTGCACCTTGAAAGGAGCCCTCCACCAAAACTCAAGATGAGTCCACTGGATACCACACATTGAGAGGAGCCCCTCCACTGCTAATAGAGAGGAAGTTCACACCACAAGTAGAGAGGAGCTTGCACACCACAACTAGAGAGAATCGAATCCACCACAATTACACAGTTGACCCCAACACAATAGAGAAGTTTCATGCCAAAACTAGTGGGTAGCCACCTGACATTGCAACAAGACAGGAGCCATCCTGCACATCACTTCTAGAGATGAGTCAACCCAAGACAACTCAGGAGGCTCCACCGCAAGTTGAGAGGAAACCTGAGTACCCCCAACTCGAGAGTAACCCTGAATTCTCCGCCACTTTCAAGTGGAACCGAGTCAGGCACTGCCACTCGAAGGAGCTCCGAGTTCCCTGCTGCAACTACAGATGAAGATCGACTCCCCTGCTAATCTTGAGAGGAACCTCTCAAGTCCCTTCTTGAAACTAGAGAAGAGGTCTGAATCTACTGTTGCAACTCGAGAGGAAACCTGAGTTCCCCACTTCAACTCGAGAGAAGGCCTGACTTCCCTGTTACAACATGAGAAGAAAGCTGAGCTCCATCCCCCTCAGCTTGAGAGGAGATCTGACTCCCCTGTTGCAACTCGAGATGAATCCCGAGATCCCCATCTTAACTCAAGATGAGGCCCGATTCCCCTACAGCAACTCGAGAGGTACATCGAGTTACTCATCACAACTCTAGACAAGACACAGCCCCCTGATGCAACTCCAGAGGAGTCCCTAGAGGAGCCTACCCCACCACAATTCAAGAGGAGCACTCTACCACAAAAAGAGAGGAAGCTCCACAACACAACTAAATCGGAGGCCTCCCTCCACAACTAGAAAGTAACTTCCTGCATATCACAAATAGAAAAAGAGCCCCTTCTTATCACAATCAGAGAGGAGTCACCCCCCTTACAATTTGAGAAAATCACAATACCACAACTAGAAAGAAGCCCACCTAACAGAAGTAAAGAGGAGCCCCCCCACCCCACTGGCAAAACTGGAGCAGGATCTGCAAATGACTACTGAAGAGCCGACCCACCACAAATAAAGTGTGGGCCCTCACTGCAATACGAGTGCAGCTCCACGCCAAAAATAGTGTAGCTTTCTGCACATTGAAACTAGACAGGATCCAACCTACACATCGCAATTAGAGAGGAGTGGCCCCACTGCAGCTAGAGAGGAAACTCCACCACAACTCTATAGGAAGCCCGTGTCACCTGTTGCTTCTCAAGTGTCACCCCGAGTTCCCAGCTGCAGTTTCACAGGAGCCTTAGACTGTATCCAGGAAAGGGGCCATTGGCCAAAATAACAGAGGGGCTCCTCGGCCAAAACCAAAGCAGATTCCCCCGGCACAACTAGAGTGGTGTCCCCCAGGATATCACACCTAGAGAAAAGCTCTTTTGTAAAAAATAGAGACGAGCTCCCAGAAGTAAGTCGAGTGGAGTCCCTCACATCTAGAGAGCAGCAATACCATCGATATTTGTTAGAAACCCCTAGCACCAAATAGAGGACCCCCCACTTGGAGCCACCCACACCCCAACCAGAGAGGACACAGCCCTTCACCTCGAGAGGAGCCCTCCGCCACAACTCAAGAGGAGCCAGCTGGAATCACACATGAGAGGAGCCCATCTGCTGCTAATAGAGATAAACCTCACACCACGAGTGGAGAAGAGCTTGCACACCACACCTAGAGGGTAATGAACCCACCACAACTACAGAGTTGACCCCAACAACGATAGAGAAATCCCATGTCAAAGTTAGTGAATAGCCATCCAATATCTAATAGCCATGTTGCAACATCCTGTCTTGCGACAAGACAGGAGCCACCATGCAAATCTCTGCTAGACATAAGTCGACCCAAGAAAACTCGAGAGGAGGCCCCACTGCAAGTCAAGGGGAACCCTGTGTACCCTCCCATCCCCCAGCAAGTCAAGAGGAACCTCAAGTTCCCTGCCTCAGCTGGAGTGGAACCCTGAGACCCCTGATACAACTCAAGAGGAACCCCCAGAAGCCCACCACAACTCTAAAGGAACTCGAGAGGCAGCCTAACTCCCCTGTTGCAACTCAAGAGGAAAAACGAGATCACCATCACAACTCAAGAGGAATCTCGAATTTCCCACTGGAACTCAAGAAGAAACCCGAGTTCACTGCCTCAAATCTAGAGGAGGCCTGATTCCCCTGCAATGACTCAAGAGGAATGTCGAGGTCCCTGTCACAACTCAAGATGTGTCCCAAGCCCTTATAATTCCAGAGGATTACCAACAGGAGCCTTAGTTCAGTTCAGTTCAGTCACTCAGTCGTGTCCAACTCTGTGTCACCCCATGAATAGCAGCACGCCAGGCCTCCCTGTCCATCACCAACTCCTGGAGTTCACTCAGACTTGCATCCATAGAGTCAGTGATACAATCCAGCCATCTCATCCACTGTTGTCCCCTCTCCTCCTGCCCCCAATCCCTCCCAGCATCAGAGTTTTTTCCAATGAGGCAGCTCTTCACATGAAGTGGCCAAAGTATTGGAGTTTCAGCTTTAGCATCAGTCCTTCCAAAGAACACCCAGGGCTGATCTCCTTCAGAATGGGCTGGTTGGATCTCCTCGCAGTCCAAGGGATTCTCAAGAGTCTTCTCAAACACCATAGTTCAAAAGCATCAATGTTTCGGTGCTCAGCTTTCTTCACAATCCAACTCTCACATCCATACATGACCACTGGAAAAACCATAGCTTTGACTAGACGGACCTTTGTTGGCAGTTTAATATCTCTGCTTTTCAATATGCTATCTAAGTTGGACATAACTTTTCTTCCAAGGAGTAAGCATTTTTAATTTCATGGTTGCAGTCACCATCTGCAGTGATTTTGGAGCCCCCAAAAATAAAGTCTGACAGCTTCCACTGTTTTCCCATCTATTTCCCATAAAGTGATGGGACCAGATGCCATGATCTTCATTTTCTGAATGTCGAGCTTTAAGCCAACTTTTTCACTCTCCACTTTCACTTTCATCAAGAGGCTTTTTAGTTCCTCTTCACTAATAGGAGCCTACTCCACCACAATTAGAGAGTAGCACTCTTTAGCAACAAGTGAGGAAGCCCCATACCACAACTATAGAGGAGGCCCCCACTGCCACAAATGGAGAGTAGCTTCTTGCACATCACAACTAGAAAAAGCACTCCTTCTCATCACAATCAGAGAGGAATCTCCTACCTCACAATTGGAGAAGAGCACTCTTCTTCAACTAGAGAGGAGACCAACTACCATAATTAAAGATGAACCCCCCCCCTTTAACAACTAAAAAGGAGTCTGCTAACAACAACTAGAGAGCATAATATCCACCATAAATAAACAGTGGGCCATCACTGCAATTAGAGTGGATCCCCCTGCTGCAACTAGAGAGTAGCCTCCTGCATGTTGCAACTAGAAAGGGGCAAGCCTGCATATCATTACTGGAGAGGTTCTGCCCACTGTGGCTCATGAGGAGGTTCCACCACAACTCTAAAAGAACCCTGAATCACCTGCTGCCACTCAAGAGGCACCCTGAGTTCCCCACTGCAATTTTACAGGAGCCCTAAGCTGTTACCAGAAAAGGGGCCACTGGCCAAAATTATGGAGGGGCTTTCCAGCCAAAACTGAAGCAGATATCCCCAGCACAACTAGAGTGAAGTACCCCAGGATATCACACCTAGATTGAAGCCCTTCTATGGCAAAGAGAGACAAGCTCCCTGAAGTATGCCAAGTGGAGTCCCTCACAACTAGAGGCAAACAATCCCATTAATATTAGTAAAAAAAAAAAAAAAACTAGCACTAAAGTTAGAGAGGATATCCCCCATGGAGACACACACACCCTTACCAGAGAGGATAAAGCTCCACACCTCAAGAGGAGCCCTCCACCTAAACATGAGAGAAACCCACTGGACATAATATATAGAGAGAAATACCTATTCTCCTAATAGAGATGAACCTCACACAAGTAGAGAGGAGCTTGCTCACCACAACTTGAGAAAATTGAACCCACCACAACTACAGAGTTGACCCTGACCACACGATAGAGAAATCTCATGCCAAAACTAGTGAGTAACGACCAGACATTAAAACAAGACAGGAGCCATTCTGCATATCCTTGCTTGTGATGAGTAACCCAAAGAGAACTCAAGAGGAGTCCCTAAGGCAAATCAAGAGAAATATTGAGTACCCCCCAACTTGATAGGAACCCTAAGTTCCCTGCCACTCCTCGAGGGGATCCCTGAGACATACACTACAACTTGAGAGGAACACTCAGTTCAGCTGCTACTTGAGAGGAGCTCTGCACCCTGCTGCAACTCAAGAGGAACCATGAATTTCTTTCAACAACTCGAGAGGAACTGCGAGTTCCCTGCTGCAACTGGAGAGGAGGCACAACTTCCCTGTCACAACTGGAGAGGACTCCAGAAATCCCCCCTTCCAACTTGATAGGAGGCCCAATTCCCCTGTGGCAATCCGAGAGGAAACCTGTGTTCCTTGCATCAGCTCAAGAGAATGCCTGACTCCCCTGTTGCAACTCGAGAGGAACACAGAAATCCCCTTCACAACTCAGTAGACACCTCTACTTCCCCACAACAGTTCAAATGGAACCCTGAGTCCTTCAGTGCAACTTGAGAGGAACACTGAGTTCCTCCTGCAACTCAAGGGTACCTCTGCGTCTGCTGCTACAACTCAAGAAGACCCCTGAGTTTCCTGCCGCAACCCAAGATGAACCCCAAGTTCCCCCCTGCAACTCTAGTAGAACCAAGAGTTCCCTGTCGCAACTCAAGAGGAAGCCTGACTCCCCTCTTGCAACTCGGGACAAACCCCGAGATACCTGTTGCAACATGAGATGAACACCAGGTTTCCTAATACCACTCAAGATGAGGCCGCATTCCCAGCAGCAACTCGAGAGGAACACTGAGTTCCCCATCGCAACTCGAGACAACCCCCAAGTCCACTGATGCAACTCCAGAGGACTCCCAAGAAGAACCTACCCAAGCACAATTCTAGAGGAGCTCTCTACTGCAACAAGAGAAGAAGAAGCCCCATGCCACAACTAAAGAGGAGCCCCCCCCCCCCCGCAACAACTACAGAGTGGGCTCCTGCACATCGGACCTAGAAAATGATCCTTTGTCATCACAAAAAGAGAGGAGTGACCCCCATCACAATTTGAGAAGAGCATGCTACCACAACTAGAGAGGATCCAACTACCACAACTAAAGAGGAGCCCCTCTGTCACAACTAGAGAAGAGTCTACAAATGATAAATAGAGAGGAGCCGACCCACCACAAGTAAAGAGTGGACCCTCACCGAAATTAAACTGAAGTCCCATGTTACAACTAGAAAGAAGGCTCCCTCACATTACAATAGACAGGGTCCAGATTATATCTCTACTAGAGAGGATCTGACCCATTGCAGCTCGAGAGGTGGTTCCATTACAACTCTAAAGGAATCCCAAGCCACCTGCTGCAGTTCAAGAGGCACCCTGAGTTCCCTGCTACAGTTTGACAGGAGCCCTAGGCTGTAACAAGAAAATGAGCCACTGGCCAAAATGATGGAGTGGCTTCCAGGCGAACTGAAATGGATTCCACTGGCATAACTAGAGTGGAGTCCCCCGAGATAACTCTCCTAGAGAGAAGCCCTTCTGCTGCAAATAGAGATGAGCTCCCTGAAGTAAGTCGAATAGAGTTCCTCACAACTAGACAGAAGCTCCAAGACAACTCGGGTTACCCTCCCCCTCAAGAGGAGGTCCCACCACAAGTTAAGAGGAACACTGAGTATTCCCACAAATCGAGAGGAACCCCAAATTCCCCACCATGGCTCAAGTGGAACCCTGAATCCTGAGCTGCAATTCAAGAAAAACACTGAGTTCCCACTGCAACTCGAGAGGAGCTGAGTCCCCTGTTGAAAACAGAGATGAAACCAAAGTTCCCCAGCTCAACTCGAGATGAAACCCAACTCCTATGCTGCAAATAGAGAAGAAACCCGAGTTCCCCACCACAACTCGAGAGGAGGCCTGACTCCACTGTTGAAACTCGAGAGGAACCCTGAGATTCCTGCTGCATCTTGAGACCAACCCCAAGTTTCTGCCAAAACTCGAGAAGAAAACTGAGGTTCCTGCCTCAACTAGAGATGAAGGCTGATTCTCCTGCAGTGACTCAAGAGGAACCCTGACTTCCCTATCACAACTCAAGACAAGCCACAAGCCCCATGATAACAACTCCAAAGGATTCCCAAGAAGAACTTACCCAAGCACAATTTGAGAAGAGCTCTACAGCAAGAGAGAAAGGCCTAATGCTGCAACTAAAGAGGAAGCCCCCTTTGGCACAACTAAAGAGTAACTTCCTGCACATCGCAAAAAGAGAAAAAGCCCCTTCTCAGCAAAACCAGAGAGTACTCAATCCCCTCACAATTTGAGAAGAACACTCTAATACAACTAGAGAGGAGCCCAACTACCAGAACAAAGAGGCGCCCCCCCTGCTACAAAGAGAGGAATCTGCATATGACAACTAGAGAGGAACTGACACATCACAACTAAGAGTGGAGCCTCACTCTAATTAAAGTGGAGCCCCATACCAAACTAGAAAGAAGCCTTACACAAATTGAAATTAGACATGGGCCAGCTTCCACATCACTACTAGAGAGAATGCCTCCACTGCAGCTAGAGAGGAGGCTCCAATACAACTCTAAAAGATTCCAGAGTCACCTATTACAACTCAAGAAACACCCCGAGTTTCCCACTGCAACTTGCAAGAGCCCTAGGCTATAACAAAAAAGAGGTGGATCACGGGCTAAAATGACAGAGGGGCTCCCCAACCAAAACTGAACAGATCCCCATGGCACAACTGGAGTGGAGCTCCCCAGGATATCACACCATAGAGAAGCTCTTCTGCCACAAGTAGAGCTCATTGAAGCTAGTCGAGCAGAGTCCCTCACAACAAGAGAGAAGCAGTCCCACTGCTATTAGTGAGGAACCCCTAGCACCAAAAGTAGAGAGGACTCCACACCCCCATGAAGTCACCCACACCACACCAAAGCGGACAAGCCCTGCACCTTGAATGGAGCCCTCCACCACAACTTGAGGAGCCCACTGGACATCACACGTAGAGAGGAGCCATTCTGCTGCTAACAGAGATGAACCTCACACCACAAGCAGAGAGGAGCTTGCACTGCACCACTGGAGAGTTGAACCTGCCACAACTACAGCTTACCTCAACCACAGTGATAGAGAAGTCCCATGCCAAAACTAGTGAGTTGCCACACAACATTGAAACAAGACAAGAACCATCCTGCACATCCCTGCTAGAGACAAGTTGCTGCAAGACAACTCGAGAAGAGGCCCCATTGTAAATCGAGAGGAACCCTGAGTACCCCCCGTAAATCGAGAGGAATCCTGAGTTCACCACCATGAATTGAATGAAACCCTGAGTCTGGCACTGCAACTTGAGAGGAACAGTGAGTTGCCGCTGCAACACGAGAGGTACTCTGAATCACCTCTTTTAACTCAAGAGGAACACCAAGTTCTCCAAAGCAACTCAAGAAGAGACCCAACTCCCCTGCTGAAAGTCGAGAGAAACCCCGAGTGCCCCCTCGCAATTCGAGTGGAGGCATGACTCCTCTGTTGCAACTCAAGAGGAACCCCTAGTTTTCCAGCACAATTTGAGAAAAACAGCGAGTTCCCCACCACACCTCGAGATGAGCCCTGATTCACCATCAGCGACTCGAGAGGATCAGGGAGTAACACGTTGTAACTAGAGACGAGCCATAAGCTGCCTTATGCAACTCCAGAGGATTGCCAAGAGGAGCCTTCCCCAATACAATTCGAGAAGCGCACTCTAATGAAACAAGAGAGGAAGCCCCAAACCAAAACTAAAGGGGAGGCAACCCTGCCAAAACTAGAGAGTATCCACCGGCACATTGGAACTAGACAAAGCACCCCTTCTCATAACAACCAGAGAGGAGTCACACACCCCCACAATTTGAGAAGTGCATTCTACCACAACTAGAGAGGANCACAAATTGAAATTAGACATGGGCCAGCTTCCACATCACTACTAGAGAGAATGCCTCCACTGCAGCTAGAGAGGAGGCTCCAATACAACTCTAAAAGATTCCAGAGTCACCTATTACAACTCAAGAAACACCCCGAGTTTCCCACTGCAACTTGCAAGAGCCCTAGGCTATAACAAAAAAGAGGTGGATCACGGGCTAAAATGACAGAGGGGCTCCCCAACCAAAACTGAACAGATCCCCATGGCACAACTGGAGTGGAGCTCCCCAGGATATCACACCATAGAGAAGCTCTTCTGCCACAAGTAGAGCTCATTGAAGCTAGTCGAGCAGAGTCCCTCACAACAAGAGAGAAGCAGTCCCACTGCTATTAGTGAGGAACCCCTAGCACCAAAAGTAGAGAGGACTCCACACCCCCATGAAGTCACCCACACCACACCAAAGCGGACAAGCCCTGCACCTTGAATGGAGCCCTCCACCACAACTTGAGGAGCCCACTGGACATCACACGTAGAGAGGAGCCATTCTGCTGCTAACAGAGATGAACCTCACACCACAAGCAGAGAGGAGCTTGCACTGCACCACTGGAGAGTTGAACCTGCCACAACTACAGCTTACCTCAACCACAGTGATAGAGAAGTCCCATGCCAAAACTAGTGAGTTGCCACACAACATTGAAACAAGACAAGAACCATCCTGCACATCCCTGCTAGAGACAAGTTGCTGCAAGACAACTCGAGAAGAGGCCCCATTGTAAATCGAGAGGAACCCTGAGTACCCCCCGTAAATCGAGAGGAATCCTGAGTTCACCACCATGAATTGAATGAAACCCTGAGTCTGGCACTGCAACTTGAGAGGAACAGTGAGTTGCCGCTGCAACACGAGAGGTACTCTGAATCACCTCTTTTAACTCAAGAGGAACACCAAGTTCTCCAAAGCAACTCAAGAAGAGACCCAACTCCCCTGCTGAAAGTCGAGAGAAACCCCGAGTGCCCCCTCGCAATTCGAGTGGAGGCATGACTCCTCTGTTGCAACTCAAGAGGAACCCCTAGTTTTCCAGCACAATTTGAGAAAAACAGCGAGTTCCCCACCACACCTCGAGATGAGCCCTGATTCACCATCAGCGACTCGAGAGGATCAGGGAGTAACACGTTGTAACTAGAGACGAGCCATAAGCTGCCTTATGCAACTCCAGAGGATTGCCAAGAGGAGCCTTCCCCAATACAATTCGAGAAGCGCACTCTAATGAAACAAGAGAGGAAGCCCCAAACCAAAACTAAAGGGGAGGCAACCCTGCCAAAACTAGAGAGTATCCACCGGCACATTGGAACTAGACAAAGCACCCCTTCTCATAACAACCAGAGAGGAGTCACACACCCCCACAATTTGAGAAGTGCATTCTACCACAACTAGAGAGGATCTCAAATACCACAACTAAAGAGGAGGCCCATGCCACTAGAGAGGAGTCTGCAAAGGACAACTAGAATGGAACCAACAGCAGAAATAAAGTATGGACCCTCACTGTAATTAGAGGGGAGGCATGTGTAACATCTAGAGAGTAGCCTCCAGCACATTACAACTAGAGAGGGGCCAGCCACAACATCACAACTAGTTGCCCCATTGCAACTCAGAAGGAGACTCCAGCAAAACCCTAAAGGAACTCTGAGTTGCAACTCAAGAGGCACCCCAAGGTACACACTGCAATTTGACAGGATCCTTAGGCTGTATCAAGAAAAGAGGCCACTGGCCAAAATGACAGGGCCTCCCTGGCCAAAACTGAGGTGGATTACCCCAACACAACTAGAGTAGAATCTCCCAGGATATCACAAATAGAGAGAAGACCTTCCACCTCAAATGGATATGAGCTCCCTAAATAAAGTCAATTGGAGGCCCTCACAGCTAGAGGGAAGCAATCCCACTTATATTAATGAGGAACCCCTAGCTCAAAAAGTAGAGAGAACCTCCTCTGTGGAGGCACCCACACCAAAACGAGAGAGGAAACAGCCCTGCACCTTGAGAGGAGCCCTCTGGAGAACACACATAGACAGGAGCCCCTCTGCTGCTAATACAGACGAACCTCATACCACAAGTAGTTAGGAGATTTCACATCACCACTGGAAAGAATTGAACCCACCACAAGTTCAGAATTGACCCCGACAACAATAATAGGAAAGTCCTATTCCAAAACAACTGAGTATACACTCAACATTGCAACAAGACAGGAGCCACCCTGCACATCACTGCTCGAGATGAGTTACCCCAAGAGAACCCGACAGGAGGCCCCACCACAAGTCGCAGGGAACCCTGAGTATCAACCAAGCTCAAGAAGAACCCCAAGTTCCCCAACACAACTCCAGTGGAATCCTGCATCCCACACTGAAACTTCAGGGGAACACTGATTTTCTACTGCACATGGAAAGGAGCTCTGAGTCCTAAGCAGCAACTCTAGAGGACACTCCAAGTTTCCAGCAACAACTAGAGAAGAACCCCGAGTTTCTGTTGAAACTTTAGAGGAGGCCCAACTCTCCTGCTGCAATTCAAGAGGAAACATGAGTTCCTCACCTCAACTTGAGAGGAGTCCTGATTCCCCTGTTGCTACTAGGAGGAATCCTGAGATCCTGATCAAAACTAAAGAGGAACCCCAGGTGTCATCCCACAAGTCAAAAGAACACCAAGGTCTCCCTCAACTCAAGATAAGGCGTGATTCCCCTGCAGCGACGAGAATGGAACACCAAGTTTCCCCTCACAACACGAGAGGAGGTCTTACTTCTTTGTTGCAAACAAAGAAAAAACCAAAGTTCCCTGCCTCAACTCAATAGGAGGCCTGTCATACCTTTTACAACTCGAGAGGAAACCGGAGTTCCATGCCACAACGCAAGAAGATGCCTGACTCCCCTGTTGCAACTAGAGAAGAACCCTGAGATCCATCACAACTGGAGAAACACCTTGAGTTTTCTGCCTCAACTCAAGATGAGGCTCTATTTCCCTGCAGAGACTCACAAGGAATACTGAGTTCCCCCTCGCAACTCAAAAGGAGACCTGACTTCCCTGAGGCAACTCGAGAGGCTCCCTGAGACCCCCCATCAAAACTTGAGAGGAACCCCGAGCTTCCCGCCACAAGTCGATAAAAATAAGATCCCACCTCAACCCGAAATGAGGCCCAATTCCCCTGCAGTGACTTGAGACAAATCCTGAGTTCCCTCCTTGCAACTCGAAAGGAGGCTTGACTCCTTTTTTTGCAACTTGGGAGGTTCCCCAGGATATCCATCGCAACTCGAGAGGAACCCTGAAATTCCCACAACTCGAGAAGAACACCATGTTCCCCACTTCATTTTGAGATGAGACTCATTTCCCCTGCTTCCACTTGATAGGAATCCAGAGTTCCCCCTTGCCCCTCAAGAGGGGGACTGACTCACCTGTTTCAGCTCGAGGATCCCCAATTCCCCATTACAACTGGAGAAAAAAACCGAATTTCCCACCTCAACTCAAAAAGAACCCCAAGTTCCCCACCTCAATTTGAGATGTGGCCTGATTCCCCTGCAGTGATTCAATAGGAACCCCAAGTTCCCCATCCCAACTCAACTCGAGCCCCAAGACACCCATGCAACTGCAGAGCATTCCCAAGAGCAGCCCACCCCACCACAATTCAAGAGGAGCACTCTACCACAACAAAAGAAGCCTCATGCCACAACTAAGCAGGAGGCAGGCCCTGCCACAAATAGACAGGAGCTTCCTGCACTTTGCAACTAGAAAAAGTGCCCCTTCTCTTTACAACCATAGAGGAATCATCCACCTCCCAATTTGAGAAAAGCACTCTACCACATCTAGAGAGAAGCCCAACTACCACAATTAAAGAATTCCCTTGCCACAACTAGAGAGCTGGCAGCAAATGAGAACTAGAGACTTAGCCAACCCACAGCAAATAAAGCGGACCCTCACTGCAATTAGACTGGAGCCCCAGGCTACAACTAGAGAGCAACCTCCACACATTGCCACTAGAGAGGTCACACCCTGCACATTGCTACTAGACAGAATCTGCCCCACTGTAACTCGAGAACATGCTCCACCACAACTCTAAATGAACCCCGAATCACATGCTGAAACTCAAGAGGGACCCTGAGTTCCCTGCCACAATTTGACAGGAGCCTTAGACTGTAACCAGAAAAGGGGCCACTGAACAAAATGACAGAGGGGGTCCCAAAACTGAAGCAGGATTCCCTGGCACAACTAGAGTAGTGTCCCCCAAGATGTCACACTTAGAGAGAGGTCTTTCTCCCACAAATACAGAGGAGCTCCCTGAAGTAAGTAGAATGGAGTCCCTCACAACTAAAGAGAAGCATTCCTACTAATATTAATGAAGAACGCCTAGCACCAAAGATAGAGAGAACCATCTCTCTGTCGCCAACAACACCCCAAGCAGACAGGACACAGCCCTACACCTCAAGAGGAGCCCTACACCAAACTCGAGAGGATCCTGCTGTACATCACACATAGAGATGATCCCCTCTGCTGCCCATAGAGACAAACCTCACACCACAAGAAGGGAGGAGCTAGTACCCCTCCACCAGAGAGAATCAAACCCACCACAGCAACAGATTTGACTCCAAACACAACAGTAGTGTAGTCCCATGCTAAAACTACAGAGTATGACCCAACATTGTAACAAGATTGGAGTCACTCTGCACAAACCTGCTAGAGACGAGTTGCCATAAGACAATTTGAGAGGAGGCCCCACCATCAGTCTAGAGGAACTCTGAGTAGCAGCCCAACTCAAGAGAAACCCCGAGGTTCCCACCCTTGCTACTAGAAAGTAGCCTCCTCCCCATCACAAAAAGTACCCCTGCTCATCACAACCAGATAGGAGTCACGCCATGCACAATCTGAAAAGAACAAACTACTGCAACTAAAGAGAAGAACAACTACCACAACTACAGATGCTTACCCTTGCCACAGCTAGAGAGGTGTCTTCAAACTAGAGAGGAGCCTCCTGCACATTCCAACTAGACAGGGGCCAGCCAGAACATTACTACTTGAGAGAATCTTCCCTAATGCACAAGAGAAGGCTTCACCACAACTCTAAAGGAACCCTGAGTCACCTGCTGCAGCTCAAGAGGCACCTTGATTTCTCAGCTACAATTTGACAGGAGCCCTAGGCTGTAACATTAAAATGGGCCACTGATAAAAATGACAGACTGGCTCACCAGCCACAATTAAAGTGGATTCCCCCAGGATATCACACTTAGAGACAACCCTACCGCCGCAAATAGAAATGAGCTCCCTGAAGTAAGCTGAGCAGAGTATCTCACAATTATAAGCAATCCCACTAATATTTATAAGGAACCTCTAGTGCCAAAAGTAGAGAGGACCTCCACCGTGCAGCCACCTCAAACACAACCCAAGTGGACACAGCCCCATACCTCGAGAGGAGCCCTCCACCACAACTCAAGAGGAGCCTGCTTAATATTATACATAGAAAGGAGAGCCTCTCTGCTGCTAATAGATATGAACCTCACACCACAAGTAAGAGGAGCTTGCACACACTACCACTAGAGAGAACTGAATCCACCACAACTACAGCATTGACCTCGAGCACAGGGATAGAGAAGTCTCATGTCAAAACCAGTGAGTAGCTACCCAACATTGCAACAAGACAGGAGCCACTCTATACATCCTTGCTAGAGACGAGCTGCCCCAAGACATCTCGAGAGGAGGCCTCACCACAAGTCGAGAGGAACCCTGAGCACCCCCCAACTCAAGAGGAACCCTGAATTCCCTGCCATGGCTTGAATGGAACACTAAGTCCCACACTGAATCTTGAGAGGAACACTGAGTTCCTGCTGCAACGTGAGAGGAGCTCTCAGCCCCCTGCTGTGACTCGAGATGATCCCTGAGTTACCCAAAGCAACTCAAGAAGAAGCCCAAGTCCCCTGATGCAATTCGAAAATATCTCCAAGAGAAGCCACTCCCACCACAATTTGAGAGGAGTACTCTACTACAACAGGAGAAGCCTCATAGCACAAGTAAAGAGGAAACTCCCCCACCCCACCACAAGTAGAGTTAAATCTACAAACCGCAAATAGAAAGGAGTTGAAACAAAAATGTCAGTTGACCCCACTGCAAACTGAGTGGAGCCCCATGCCATAACTCTATAATAGCCTACTGCACATCACAACTAGACAGGAGCCAGCCTGCTAATCACTCCTTGAGAGGAGCTGCCCCACGCAGCTCGGGG
>SJYW01054838.1:102159-115718 GCA_006410735.1 Raphicerus campestris | reverse complement strand
AAACTGGTCAACCACTTGTAAAAGAATGAAACTAGAACACTTTCTAACACCATTCACAAAAATAAACTCAAAATGGATTAAAGATCTAAATGTAAGACCAGAAACTATAAAACTCCTAGAGGAGAACATAGGTAAAACATTCTCTGACATAAATCACAGCAAGATCCTCTATGATCCACCTCCCAGAATATTGGAAATAAAAGCAAAAATAAACAAATGGGATCTAATTAAACTTAAAAGCTTCTGCACAACAAAGAAAACTATAAGCAAGGTGAAATGACAGCCTTCTGAATGGGAGAAAATAATAGCAAATGAAGCAACTGACAAACAACTAATCTCAAAAATATATAAGCAACTCCTGCAGCTCAATTCCAGAAAAATAAATGACCCAATCAAAAAATGGGCCAAAGAACTAAACAGACATTTCTCCAAAGAAGACATACAGATGGCTAACAAACACATGAAAAGATGCTCAACATCACTCATTATCAGAGAAATGCAAATCAAAACCACAATGAGGTACCACTTCATGCCAGTCAGAATGGCTGCAATCCAAAAGTCTATAAGCAATAAATGCTGGAGAAGATATGGAAAAAAGGAAACCCTCTTACACTGTTGGTGGGAATGCAAACTAGTACAGTCACTATGGAAAATAGTGTGGAGATTCCTTAAAAAATTACAAATAGATCTGCCTTATGACCCAGCAATCCTACTACTGGGCATACACACCAAGGAAACCAGAATTGAAAGAGACACATGTACCCCAATGTTCATTGCAGCACTGTTTGTAATAGCCAGGACATGGAAGCAAACTAGATGTCCATCAGCAGATGAATGGATAAGAAAGCAGTGGTACATATACACAATGGAGTATTACTCAGCCATTAAAAAGAATACATTTGAATCAGTTCTAATGAGGTGGATGAAACTGGACCTTATTATACAGAGTGAAGTAAGTCAGAAAGAAAAACACCAATACAGTATACTAATGCATATATATGGAATTTAGAAAAATGATAATGATAACCCTGTATGTGATACAGCAAAAGAGACACAAATGTATAGAACAGTCTGTTGGACTCTGTGGAAGAGGGAAAGGGTGGGATGATTTGGGAAAATGGCATTGAAACATATATAATATCACATATGAAATGAATTGCCAATCCAGGTCCAATGCAGGATACAGAATGCTTGGGGCTGGTGCACTGGGATGACCCAGAGGGATAGTACGGGGAAGGAGGTGGGAGGGTGGTTCAGGATGGGGAACACATATATACCCGTGGCAGATTCATGTTGGTGTATGGCAAAATCAATACAATATTGTAAAGTAATTAGCCTCCTATTTAATTAAATAAATTTATAATATAAATAAATAAAATGGTGACAGGAAAGCCAATTAAACATTTTAAAGAGATTGAGAGACTATTAACTGCAATATATTTTCCTAAAGAAGTAGTTGCTATGCATTGTAAAGGGCATAATAGAGATGAGAGTAAAGTGGCTGAGGTAAAATAGTTGGCCAACTCCAAAGTCAGAAAGTGGCACTTTCTATGAACTCCCTTCTCTGCAAATGTCTCTGATTTGGACAGACTGTACCGAACAGGAAAAACCACAGTATACTGAGGGAGAATTAGAGAGGTATGAAAAAAGAGGAGCAAACATCACTGACAAAGGTGGTTACAGTTCAAGGATGGATGACTGGTGATTCCTGAAAATTCTCAATGGGAAATTCTCAAAGGTTTACACCAGAATTTTCATTTACGTCCTGAAAGTACTTAAAAAATGGCATCTCAATTGTTTGAAGGTAAAAATATAATGAAAACTTTAAAGAACATTATTAAGAGATGTGAGGTTTGCAATATATATATCTATATACATATACCAAAAAGTGAAAAGCTAGCAAAATCTTGGTTACAACGAAGTGGAAAATATCCAGGAGAGGGTTGAGAAATTGATTTTACTCAACTTGCCAAAAGCTAATGGATTTTCTTGCTTTCAGGTTTGGATAGATACCTTTACTGGGTGGATTGAGGCTTTTCTTGCTGTACTAGCAAGCTAAAGAAGTCATAAAGATTTTAATTCATGAAATAATTCCCAGGTTTGGGTTGCCTCAGAGGAGCCTCCAGAACGACAATGGCTCTGCCTTTAAGGCTATTGAAACTTAAGGAAGGTCAAAAGATCTGAGAATAAAATATCATATACACTGTTCCTGGAGACCCCAGTCCTTAAGGTTGAAAAATCTAATGATCTTATTAAAAAACAACTGTGTAAACTACCTCAAGAGACAAAGGACAATTTGTTTAAAGTTTTACACATAGCTCTGATGAGGGTTAGAATTGTCCCTGGAAAAGGGGGACTGCCTCCTTTTTAATGTCTCTATGGTAAGCCATTTTTCTGCACAGATATTGTCATAGACTACGTGATTCAACTGCCAAGTTTCCAACAGACATTATAAGAATTCTGGAAAGTGGCTCCTGACCCAGCCTCTGAGTCAGACAAGCCATGTTCAAGTCAGGAACAGAAATCCTAATAAAGAGTTTGAGATCTGGAGGGCAATCTCTAGAGACCCTCTGGGAAGGCCCATACCAAGTTATTCTTTCTTCTCCCATAGCTGTCAAAATGCCAGGAATTGATTCATGGGTACATCACACTTTAGTTAAAAGGTGGCATCCTGACCAGAATTAAAGAAAAATCATTTATGTCTCTTTGCTTGTACTCTGTGACTACCTTCACCAACAACAATCATATGTAATGCCTCTTCTTAATCTTATGACATCCGACAGTCCCAAAATGGACTGATGTAATACTTTGTACCTTGATTATGGGCATAATGTGACTTTTAATTTTACTAATCATTTTGTTTTTGCCGTTTGCCCCTTGCATCTGTAACTGTATAACATAGGTTTTTGTTTTGTTTTGTTTTGTTTTGTTTTTATTCTAACCATCTGAAAGCTTTTAAGTTACAAATGACTGTTCATGACGCTACGGTTTCCACAACCTCCTCCAGCTATTACTTAGGGCTCCTGGATCAGAAATACTAAATAAGAGGGTAAAGAGAATATGTTGCTTCAACAACTTAGGGTCAATGTCCCTCATCAGTAGGAAGCAGCTAAATAACGCTTTCTTTGCCCCTTTCCATGGCAACAAATTTCTCTTAAAAAAAAAAAAAAAAAAAGGAGGGAATGAGAAAGCTGACTTATGCAGGTTGATAAGGAGTCCAGGGCCCTCGAGGTGGAGGCAGCAAACATTTTTTACGTTCCTTCACCTTAGTCATGTAAGACATTTTTTTCTTAAGCTTGGAGTTGCTATGACAATAATCTATTTCACTTAAAACCCACTTTCTTTAAGCCCAAAGCTAATGATTACACAACAAAACAATATATGTTACTTGGAAACCTGTTTTTCTTCAGAAGCTATGCCCCTGATAATATGGATACAATATATCCCACCCAGAGACATCTTGTCCAGAGACTGTTCCCCTTGTTTAATCTTGTTTCAATATTATCTCAAGATGTAGGCTCTGGGAGAGGAGCTTGGTAAAATTTTCACAGCCTTGAAGTACTTCTGTACCTTTTATCTATGCTTAGCGGTTTGCTAAAAAGTATATAATGCCCCACTTAAACCCTTCTACCCCCTTCCAGAGTCTTTTGTTGGAAGCTTTTCTCTATCCTTTCACTTTAATAACATCTCTGCTACACAAAGCTCTGCATGACTGAGGCCACGTCTTTAGACCTGGAGCGAAGTCTTCTCCTTCAGAGACCATGAATCGACAGTGCTTACTGTAAGCTATAAAACTTAAAGCCCTATATCAGTCAGCTAGGCAAGAAAGTTCCTCAGTGACCTTCCTGTAGCTGCAGTTTAAGGTGCATCTCCTCCAAGAGAGTTTTCCAGCACCAAGCTTTCTCAGAATCACTGACAGATAGAAGCAATAAAGCTGAATTCTAGGTTGAAAGTGAGAGTGTTAGTTGCTCAGTTGTGTCTGACTCTTTGCGAACCAGACCCCATGGACTACAGGCCACCAAGTTCCTCTGCCCATGGCATTCTCCTGGCAAAACTACTGGTGTGGTTAGCCATTTTCTTCTCCAGGGGGGTTTCCTGACCCAGGGATCAAATCTGGGTCTCCCATATTACAGGCAGATTCTTTACTGTCTAAGCCACCAGCAAAGCCCTGAATTCTAAGTTGGTTACCTGAAAATTTGGTATTCAGGTTATCCTTCAGAAAAGTGGAACATTTCTCAAATTCTTTACTTTTGTGATTGGGAAATGAATAATAGGTGATTTCATTTCTTTCTGTGCCTGTGTCTGTTTAATTTTTAAATGAAACAAAGATGAATATTTTCAATGATAAAAGGTGCAATTCACAAAGAAAATATATCATAAACCATTAGATATTTAACAACAAAGAAACAAATATACATAAAGCAAAAATCAGAAGGGATATAAGAGAAAAGAAAAAACATATAATCATAGTGATACATATTAACATTTCTCTAAGAATATTTTATCAAGTGCAGAAAATAAGAAGTGGAACATCTTTAATGGTCTTTAACAATTTAAATATAATAGATTTCTATTTATATTAACTTATATTAATCTTATATCTTACACAAATATTTTGTACATCCTACCTTGTTGTTAGATGTCCATGGGATATTTAGAAAAACAGGCAGAGAAACATTGCCAAATTTCAAAAAGTAGAATTATTTTTTCTTGTGATTCAGTTATACATATACATATGTTAGCTTTGAAATCATTTTCCATTATAGGTTATTATAAGATTGACTGTAGCTCCCTGTGCTATACAGTAAACCTCTGTTGCTTGTTGCATATCTATTTTTTTTTAATCTAGTATTTCATTTATACTAAGTCAAACAAGTGGATTTAAAATGTCAAATTTTTTAGTTAGGCAAAAATTCATGTTTTCAAAATATATGTATTATACATATTATTTATATATAGCTATACAAGAGCTTTTCTACTACACTTGATAAAGGCTTGAGGAAGAGCTTGAAAAAAGGAGGAATAAGAAGAGATAGAGAAATTGGAAAGTATAAGCTAAATGAAATGAGAACCTTGAATATGAAATAGAAAAGTGGAACAAACTAAATGAAAGTAATAGATCCTCATGTGGTCCGGTTGTTTTTTAAACATAGCTGCTCATTAGAAATGTCAGGTTGGTTTGTTTCTCTTCCTTAGATCTTGTCTCCCAACAAAAGTCTGGAGCAATGGACCAAAAGGTGTAGAATAGCAGACAAGTTATAGCTCAGTTCAGTTCAAGCAGATAGATCATTCATTAGTTCAAAACTCCCAAAGGAGTCCTCTTCATCCTTTCTATCAACCCCTCTTAGCTTCCCCATTTTACACTTCCAGTATCCTTTTGGCTGCACCCAATGCAAAGTAGGGCTTGCACCCACCACCAATCAATGAAAGTGAATGCAAATGTGTATATGCTCAAGGCTATTGACAATTGTAAATTATATAACAAGTTGTATTATATCTTCCCATAATTCCATTTGTTATAATTAGGTATAGAATATTCATGAGCCCTTAATTGGCACCTAACTGCCTAAGGTTACTTGGGTAAGCCCTTGTGGTCATTTTGTATCCACTATGTGCCTAGAACACGTGTGCAAGAACTGAAAAGTCTCTGTGGTTATTTTGTAGTGTATATATGAGCTCTCCTGGATGTGTCTGGGGTGGAGTTTAGAGGTAGGTTTGCATCTCTTTCAGCCAGGTCTCCCCTCACTGCACATGTCTAACTTCCTACCTAACAGAAACATATCTGAATCTCTGTTTGTTTGTTTGTTTTAAGCAATACATGGGCATTTGCATTTTTCAAAAAATTCCAAGATAATTCTGATATGCATCTGGATTCTAAAAGTGATTACAGGTTTTTCTTTTTTTTTTTAAGAGATTTTATTTTTATTAATTTTATTTTTACTTTATTCTACTTTACAATACTGTATTGGTTTTGCCATACACTGACATGAATCAGCCACAGGTGTACACGAGCTCCCAATCCTGAAACCCCCTCCCACCTCCCACACCATATCATCTCTCTGGATTATCCCCATGCACCAGCCCCAAGCATCCTGTATCCTGTATCAAACATAGACTGTCGCTTCGTTTCTTACATGATAGTATACATGTTTCAATGCCATTCTCCCAAATCATCCCACCATCTCCCTCTCCCTCAAAGGCCCAAAGTCCATTCTATACATCTGTGTCTCTTTTGTTGTCTCACATACAGGGTCATCATTACTATCTTTCTAAATTCCATATATATGTGTCAGTATGCTGTACTGGTGTTTTTCTTTCTGACTTACTTCACTCTGTATTAAATGGTGGTTTTGGTGATATAGAATTCTATTATTTTTCTGTTGACCAATCATGATACAATATTAAGTAATAGGTACATAATCACGATAGTGAAAGGTGTTTATCAGTTTTCACAATCAATAGCCAGATCAAAAAAATAATAATAATTCCAGTTGTAAGTCATAATGGGAACATGATTAACCTAACAATATAAAATAATTACATACAATTTGGGGGGGGGGGTGTCAGCAGAGTGATATGGTAAGCGGAAGTGCATACATAACAAATGTTTTCATCTGCTCAGCCAGTCTATATCTTTCTGTTGGTGCATTTAATGCATTTACATTTAAGGTAAATATTGATACGTATGATCCTATTATTGTTCTTAATTTGGTGAGGCTTGATTTCTGCAGGTAGGTATTTTCCTTCTCTTGCATTTCTTGCCTAGAAAAGTTCCTTTAGCATTTGTTCCTTTAGCTTGTGTGGTGGTGCTACATTCTCTTAACTTTTACTTCTCTGGAAAGCTTTTGATTTTCCCATCAAATCTGAAGGACAGTCTTACTGGGTAGAGTATTCTTCATTGTAGGTTCTTCCCATTCATCACTTTAAATATATCATGCCATTCCCTTCTGGATTGTAGAGTTTCTGTTGAGAAATCGAGCGAAAGCTGATGAGAATTCCACTGTGTGTTATTTGTCATTTTCCCCTGTTGCTTTTCATATTTTATCTCTGCTTAATTTTTGTCAGTTTGATTACTCTATGCCTTGGTGTGTTCCTCCTTGGGTTTGTCCTGCCTGGAACTCTCAGTGCTTTCTGGACTTGGTTGACTATTTCCTTTCCATTTTAAGGAATCTTTCAGCTATTATCTCTAAATATTTTCTCAGGTCCTTTCTTGCTCTCTTCTCCTTCTGGGACCCCTACAATATGAATGTTGATGTGTTTAATGTTGTCCCAGAGGTCTCTCAGGCTGTCTTCATTTATTTTCCTTTTCTTTTCTATATTCTGTTCTGCAGCAATGATTTTCACCATTCTGTCCTCCAGGTTATTTATATATATTTCTGCCGAAGTTATTCTGCTATTGCTTCCTTTTAGTGTATTATTCATCTGTTTGTTCTGTAGTTCTTCTAGGTCATTGGTAAATGTTTCTTGCTTCTTTTTAATCTTTGCCTCCATTCTTTTTCCAAGATCCTGAATCTTCACTATCATTATTCTGAATTTTTCTGGAAGATTGCCTATCTCCACTTCATTTAGGTGTTTGTCTGGGATTTTATCTTGTCCCTTCATCTGGGACATGCTTTCTGCTTGTGGTTTTTGTTATAGTTGCTGTGGGACTGCCACTGTTTCTTCTGTCTGCCCTCTAATGGAGAGAGCTAAGAGGCTTGTGTAAGCCTTCTGATGGAAGGGACTAGTGATGGGGAAAACTGGATCTTGCTCTTGGGTATAGTGCCTTGCTCAATAACACTTTAATCCAATTATCTGCTGATGAGTGAGGTTGCATCCCTTCCTGATAGTTTTTAGCCTGAAGAAACCCAACTCTCAGGTCTATGGGCTCTATGGTTGGATTAATGGCGAACTCCAAGAGGGTTTATGCCAAGGGAGGTCTTTCCAGACTGCTGCTGGTGGTGCCCCCATCCTTGTGGTGAAACCCTGCTGACCCATGCCTCCACAGGAAACCTTCCAACACTAGCAGGTAGTTTTGATCCAGTCTCCTGTGGGAGCACTGCCCCTTTCCTCTGAGTCTTGGTGCATGAAAGGTTTTGTTTATGCCCTTCAAGACTGGAGTTTCTGTTTCCCCCACTACTATGTAAGTCTTGTAATCAAAACCTGCTGGCCTTCAAGGTCAGATTCCCTGGGGATTCCCAGTCCCTTTGCTGGATCCCCAGGCTGGGAAGCCTGACATGGGCTTCAGAACTTTCACAACAGTTGGGGAACTTCTTTTGTATTATTGTTCTCCAGTTTGTGAGTCACCCACCCGGCAGGCATGGGATTTGATTTTATCATGATTGTGCTCCTTCAACCATCTCACTGTGGCTTCTTCTATGTCTTTGGACATGGGGTATCTTTTCTGGCAAGTTCCAGTATCCTAATGTCAATTGTTGTCCAACAACTTTGTGATTTTTGTGCTTTCACCAGAGGCTATGAGTGCATGTCCTTCTATTCCACCATCTTAAACAAGAAGTCATGTATGTATGTGTTTTTAAATGAATTTACGTTTTTTATTCCTTTCATTGGCGCCAGTGGTACAATACAGGCGTATTTTTTAAAATTAATTTATGTTTTATTGAAGGATAATTGCCTTACAGAATTTTGTTATTTTCTGTCAAATCTCAACAAGAATCAGCCATAGGGGTATATATATACCCTCTCTTTTGAACCTCCCTCCTATCTCTCTCCCCATCCCACCCCTCTAAGTTGATACAGAGCCCCTGTTTGAGTTTTCTGAGCCATAAAGCAAATTCCTGTTGGCTACCTGTTTTACATATGGTAATTTAATTTTCCATGTTACTCTCCATACATCTTACCCTCTCCTCCCCTCTCCTCATGTCCATAAGTCTATTCTCTATGTCTGTTTCTCCATTGTTGCCCTGTAAATAAATTCTTCAGTAACATTTTTCTAGATTCTATATATATGCATTAGAATATGATATTTATCTTTCTCTTTCTGACTTATTTCACTCTGTATAATAGGTTCTAGGTTCATCCACCTCATTAGAATTAACTTAAATGTGTTCTTTTATGGCTGAGTAATATTCTACTGTGTATATGTATCACTACCTCTTTATCCATTCATCTGTTGATGGACATTTAGTTTTTACTTCCATGTTCTAGCTATTGTAAATAGTGCTGCAATGAATATTGGGATACATGTGTCTTTTTCAATTTTGGTTTCCTCGGGGTATATGCCTAGGAGTGGGATTGCTGGGTTTATGGTGACTTTATTTTTAGTTGTTGTTGTTGTTTTAAGAATCTCCATACCATCTACCATAGTGGCCCTATCAATTACAGGCATAGTTTTATATATATGGAATGTCTCAGGGTATGCTTGGAGAAGGATGGACTAGCTGGTAATCCTCTAATTCCATTCACTCTCAGATGGCAACAGCTGTCTTTGCAAATGCCAGATGTGAGGCTATCCACAGTTGCTGTCTCCAACCCCAGAGGTGTGTACAGTGGCTGTTACCATTGCCTGCATGGACTCTGGAAGAAAAGTAGCTTCTGGAGGAAGACGTTACTGCTGTCTCTGACCCCAGAGGTGGGCATGATGACTGCCACTGCCATCACCAAGCTGTGAGCAAGTGTAGGTCCATTCTTGCACCTTCTTGGGAGCCTGAGAAGCCTTGCACTGCCAAGGAGCCCTTGACCCAAGGCCAATTCACTTGATTGAGCACATGATGCACCTCATGATGTAGTAATTTCACAGAGGACTGCAGGCTATCCCTACACATCTCAATTGTGTCTGCTGTATCCTATCTTCTCCTTGGCCTGAGTGAACAAGTGAGCCCTAATCATCAGCTGTTTTTGCTTCCTCTTTAAGCAGTGAGCAGATTCAATGCAATCTCTATCAAATTACCAATGGCAATTTTCAAAGAACTAGAACAAAAAATTTTACAATTTGTATGGAAATACAAAAAGCCGTGAATAGCAAAAGCAAACTTGAGAAAGAAAAATACAGCTGGAGAAATCAACCTTCCTGACTTCAGACTCTACTAAAAAAGCTACAATCATCAAGACAGTATGATACTGGCACAAAACAAAATTCTAGATCAATGAATCAAGATAGAAAGCCCAAAGATAAAGCCATGCATCTGTAAGCACCTTGTCTTTGACAAAGGAGGGAAAAATACACAATGGAGAAAAGACAGTCTCTTCAACAAGTGGTTCTGGGAAAACTGGACAGCTATGGTAAAAAAAAAAAAAATGAAATTAAAACACTTCCTAACACAATACAGAAAAACAAACTCAAAGTGGATAAAAGACCTAGAGGTAAGGCTAGATACTATAAAAACTCTTAGAAGAAAACATAGGCAGAACATTCTTTGACATAAATTGCAGCAGAGTCCTCTTTGATGCACCTCCTAGAGTAATGAAAATGAAAACAAAAATAAACAAATGAGGCCTAATTAAATTTAAAATATTTTGCATAGTAAAGAACATTATAAACAAGATGAAAAGACAGTCCTCAGAATGGAAGAAAATAATTACAAATGAAGCAACTGACAAAAGATTAATCTCCAAAATATACAAGCAGGTCATGTAGCTCAAAATCAGAGAAATAAATAACCCAGTCAAAAAATGAAAGACCTAAACAGACATTTTAACAAAGAAGACAAAGAGATGGCTAACAAACACATGAAAAGGTGCTCAATATTGCTCATTATTAGAGAAATGCAAGTCAAATCTACAATGAGATGTAACTTCACACTGGTCAGAATGACAGTCATCAAACTATCTACAAACAATGAATGCTGGAAATGGTGTGGAGAAGAGGAAATCCTCTTGCATTGTTGGTGAGAATGTAAATTGATATAGCCGCTATGGAGAACACCATTGATTTGGGGTTTAGTTGCTAGTTTGTGTCTGACTCTTTCAAGAAGAGTATGGAGATTTATTTAAAAATTAGGAATAAAACCACCATATGATCCAACAATTGCACTACTGGGCATATACTCTGATGAAACCATAATTGAAAAAGACACATGATCCCAATGTTCATTGCTGCACAATTTACAATAGCTAGAACATGGAAGTAAACTAGAGGTCCACCAAAAGATGAATGGGTAAAGAAGTTGTGGTACGCATATACAATGGAATTTGCTCAGCCATAAAAAGGAATTTATTTATATCAGTTTTAACAATGTGAATGAAACCAGAGCCCATTACCCAGAATGTAGTAAGTCAGAAAAAGAAAAAAAAATATTGTGTATTAACACATATATATGGAACTACAAAAATGGTACTGATGAACCTATTTGCAGTCCATAAGGTCACAAAGAGTCAGACACGAGTTAGCCACTGAATAACAACAACAATAATGCATATATATATAGAATCTAGACAAATGGTACTGATGACCCTACTTGCAGGGCAGCAATGGAGACACAGACATAGATCACATACTTATTTACACATTGCTGGAAGGAGAGGGTGGGACAAATTGAGAGGGTAGCATTGAAAGATATACATTACTGTTTGTAAAACAGATAATCAGTGGGAATTTGCTGTATGACACAGGGAGCTGAAACCTGGTGCTCTGTGATAACCTAGAGGAGTGGGATGGAGTGGGAGGTGGGAGGGAGATTAAAAAGGGAGAGGACATATGTGTAAATATGGCTGATTCATGTTGAGGTATGTCAGAAACCATTTAAAGCAATTATCCTCCAATTAAAAATAGATAAAATTTTTAAAATCGGCAGAAGACCTAAACAGACATTTCTCCAAAGAAGATATACAGAACACGAACAAGCATATGAGATGTTCAACATCACTCATTATTCAGTTCAGTTCCATTGCTCAGTCGTGTCGACTCTTTGCCACCCCATGAGTTGCAGCACGCCAGGCCTCCCTGTCCATCACCAACTCCCGGAGTTCACTCAGACTCACATCCATCGAGTCAGTGATGCCATCCAATCATCTCATCCTCTGTCATCCCCTTCTCCTCCTGCCCCCAATCCCTCCCAGAATCAGAGTTATTTCCAATGAGTCAACTCTTCACATGAGGTGGCCAAAGTATTGGAGTTTCAGTTTTAGCATCATTCCTTCCAAAGAAATCCCAGGGCTGATCTCCTTCAGAATGGACTGGTTGGATCTCCTTGCAGTCCAAGGGATTCTCAAGAGTCTTCTCCAACACCACAGTTCAAAAGCATCAATTCTTCGGTGCTCAGCCTTCTTCACAGTCCAGCTCTCACATCCATACATGACCACAGGAAAAACCATAGCCTTGTCTAGATGAACCTCAGTCAGCAAAGTAATGTCTCTGCTTTTGGATACACTGTCTAGGTTGGTCATAACTTTTCTTCCAAGGAGTAAGTGTCTTTTAATTTCATGGCTGCAATCACGATCTGCAGTGATTTTGGAGCCCCCAGAAAATAAAGTCTGACACTGTTTCCACTGTTTCCCATTAAGTGATGGGACCGGATGCCATGATCTTCGTTTTCTGAATGTTAAGCTTTAAGCCAACTTTTTCACTCTCTACTTTCACTTTCATCAAGAGGTTTTTAGTTCCTCTTCACTTTCTGCCATAAGGTTGGGTTCATCTGCATATATGAGGTTATTGATATTTCTCCCAGCCATCTTGATTCCAGCTTGTGCTTCATCCAGCCCAGTGTTTCTCATGACGTACTCTGCATATAAGTTAAGTAAGCAGGGTGACAATATACAGCCTTGATGCACTCCTTTCCCTATTTGGAACCAGTCTCTTGTTCCATGTCCAGTTCTAACTATTGTTTCCTGACCTGCATATAGATTTCTCAAGAGGCAGGTCAGGTAGTCTGGCATTCCCATCTCTTTCAGAATTTTCCACAGTTTATTGTGATTCACACAGTCAAAGGCTTTGGCATAGTCAATAAAGCAGAAATAGATGTTTTTCTGGAACTCTTTTGATTTTTCAATGATCCAATGGATGTTGGCAATTTGATTTCTGGTTCCTCTGCATTTTCTAAAACCAGCTTGAACATCTGGAAGTTCATGGTTCACATATTGCTGAAGCCTTTCTTGGAGGATTTTGAGATTTATGTTACTAGCATGTGAGATGAGTACAATTGTGCAGTAGTTTGAGCATTCTTTGGCATTGCCTTTCTTTGGGATTGGAATGAAAACTGACCTTTTTCAGTCTTGTGGCCACTGCTAAGTTTTCCAAATTTGCTGGCATATTGAGTGCAGCACTTTCACAGAATCATCTTTCAGGATTTGAAACAGCTCCACTGGAATTCCATCACCTCCACTAGCCTTGTTCATAGTGATGCTTTCTAAGGCCCACTTGACTTCACATTCCAGGATGTCTGGCTCTAGGTGAATGATCACACCATCATGATTATCTGGGTCGTGAAAATCTTTTTTGTACAGTTCTTCTATGTATTCTTGCCACCTCTTCTTAATATCTTCTGCTTCTGTTAGGTCCATATCGTTTCTGTCCTTTATTGAGCCTGTCTTTGAATGAAATGTTCCCTTGGTATCTCTAATTTTCTTGAAGAGATCTCTAGTCTTTTCCATTCTGTTCTTTTCCTCTATTTCTTTGCATTGAT
>SJYW01054838.1:85619-97188 GCA_006410735.1 Raphicerus campestris | reverse complement strand
GCTTTGGCATAGTCAATAAAGCAGAAATAGATGTTTTTCTGGAACTCTTTTGATTTTTCAATGATCCAATGGATGTTGGCAATTTGATTTCTGGTTCCTCTGCATTTTCTAAAACCAGCTTGAACATCTGGAAGTTCATGGTTCACATATTGCTGAAGCCTTTCTTGGAGGATTTTGAGATTTATGTTACTAGCATGTGAGATGAGTACAATTGTGCAGTAGTTTGAGCATTCTTTGGCATTGCCTTTCTTTGGAATTGGAATGAAAACTGACCTTTTTCAGTCTTGTGGCCACTGCTAAGTTTTCCAAATTTGCTGGCATATTGAGTGCAGCACTTTCACAGCATCATCTTTCAGGATTTGAAACAGCTCCACTGGAATTCCATCACCTCCACTAGCCTTGTTCATAGTGATGCTTTCTAAGGCCCACTTGACTTCACATTCCAGGATGTCTGGCTCTAGGTGAATGATCACACCATCATGATTATCTGGGTCGTGAAAATCTTTTTTGTACAGTTCTTCTATGTATTCTTGCCACCTCTTCTTAATATCTTCTGCTTCTGTTAGGTCCATATCGTTTCTGTCCTTTATTGAGCCTGTCTTTGAATGAAATGTTCCCTTGGTATCTCTAATTTTCTTGAAGAGATCTCTAGTCTTTTCCATTCTGTTCTTTTCCTCTATTTCTTTGCATTGATCGCTGAAGGCTTTCTTATCTCTTCTTGCTATTCTCTGAAACTCTGCATTCAGATGCTTATATCTTTCCTTTTCTTCTTTGCTTTTCGCCTCTCTTTTTTATCAAACAATAATGAAGTATCACCTCACACCAGTCAAAATGGCCATCATAAAAAAAATGTCCACAAACAATAAATGCTGGAGAGGATGTGGAGAGAAGGGAACCCTCTTGCACTACTGGTGGGAATGTTAGTTGCTATAGAGACTATGGAGAATGGTGTGAAGATTCTTTTGAAAACTAGGACTAAAACTACCATGTGACCCAGTAATCCTAATACTGGGGATATATCCTGAGAAAATCATAATCAAAAAAGGCAAATGTGCCCCAATGTTCATAGCAACACTAGTTACAGTAGCCAGTACATGAAAGCAACCAAGGTGTCCACTGACAGATGAATGGATAAAGTTGTAATACATATATATAATGGAATATTACTTGGTCATAAGAAGGAATGAATTTGAGTCAGCTGAAATGAGGTGAATGAACCTAGAGTCTGTCATACAGAGTGAAGTAAGTAAGAAAGAGAAAAACAAATACCATGTGTTAATACAAATGTATATGTAATCTAAAAAAAATGGTAGTGATCAACTTATTTGCAGGGCAGGAATAGAGATGCAGATGTAGGGAACAGACTTGTAAAGGAGATGCTGGAAAATTTATAGAGTAACACTGACATATATACACTACCATTTGTAAAATAGATAGCCAGTGGGAAACTGCCATATGACAGATGGAGATCAGTTTGGTGCTCTGTGACAGCCTAGAGGGACTGGATGAGAGGGATGGAAGGGAGGCTCAAGAAGCAGGAGATATATTCCCTGGTGGCTCAGATGGTAAAGCACCTTCCTACAATACAGGAGACCCAGGTTTGATCCCTGGGTCAGGAAGATCCTCTGGAGAAGGAAATGGCAACCCATTCCAATACTCTTGCCTGGAAAATCCCATGGATGGAGGAGCATGGTAGGCAACAGTTCATGGGGTTGCAAAGAGTCGGACACGACTAAATGACTTCACTTTCATTTTCAATAGGGAGCTGACTATGACTCGGATCATGAATTCCTTATTTCCAAATTCAGATTGAATTTGAAGAAGTAGGGAAAGCCACTAAAATCCATTCAGGTACAACATAAATCAAATCTGTTATGATTATACAGTTGAGGTCACAAATAGATTCAAGGAATTAGATCTGATAGAGAGCCTGAAGAACTATGGATGCAAGCTCGGGACTTTATACAGAAGGCAGGGATCAAGACCATCCCCAAGAAAAAGAAAGGCAATGAGGTAAAATGGTTGTTTGAGAAGACCTTACAAATAGCTGTGAAAAGAAGAGAAGTAAAAGCAAAAGAGGAAAGGGAAGATATACCAATTTGAATGCAGAGTTCCAAAGAATAGCAAGGAGAGATAAGAAGTCAGTGATAAATGCAAAGATATACAGGAAAAAAATAAAAAGGGAAAGAATAGAGGTCTCTTCAAGAAGATTAAAAATACAAAGCAAATTTTTCATACAAAGATGGGCATAATAAAGGACAGAAGTGGTATGGACCTAACAGAAACAGAAGATATTAAGAAGAGGTGGCAAGAATACACAGAAGAACTGTATGAAAAAGATCATGACCCAGATAATCATGATGGTGTGATCATTCACCTAGAGCCAGACATCCTGGAATATGAGGTGAAGTGGGCCTTAGGAAGAATCACTGTGAACAAAGTTAGTGGAGGTGATGGAATTCCAGTTGAGCTATTTCAAATCCTAAAAGATGATGCTGTGAAAGTGCTGCACTCAATATGCCAGCAAATTTGGAAAACTTAGCAGTGGCCACAAGACTGAAAAAGGTCAGTTTTCATTCCAATTCCAAAGAAAGGCAATGCCAAAGAATGCTCAAACTGCCGCACAATTGTACTCATCTCACACGCTAGAAAAGTAATGCTCAAAATTCTCCAAGCAAGGGCTTCAACAGTACGTGAACCGTGAACTCCCTAATGTTCAAGTTGGTTTTAGAAAAGGCAGAGGAACCAGAGATCAAATTGCCAACATCCATTGGATCATTGAAAAAGCAAGAGAGTTCCAGAAAAACATCCATTTCTGCTTTATTGACTATGCCAAAGCCTTTGACTGTGTGGATCACAATAAACTGTGGAAAATTCTGAGAAAGACGGGAATACCAGACCACCTGACCTACCTCTTGAGAAATCTGTATGCAGGTCAGGAAGCAACAGTTAGAACTGGACGTGGAACAGGAGACTGGTTCAATATAGGAAAAGGAATATGTCAAGGCTGTATATTGTCACCCTGCTTATTTAACTTATATGCAGAGAACATCATGAGAAACACTGGGCTGGAAGAAGTACAAGCTGGAATCAAGATGGCTGGTAGAAATATCAACAACCTCAGATATGCAGATGACACCACCTTTATGGCAGAAAGTGAATAGGAACTAAAAACCTCTTGATGAAAGTGAAAGTAGAGAGTGAAAAAGATGGCCTAAAGCTCAACATTAAGAAAATGAAAATCATGGTATCTGATCCCATCACTGCATGGGAAATAGATGGGGAAACAGTGTCAAACTTTATGTTTTTGGGCTCCAAGATTACTGCAGATGGTAACTGCAGCCATGAAATTAAAAGACACTTACTCCTTGGAAGAAAAGTTATGACCAACCTAGGTAGCACATTGAAAAGTAGAGACATTACTTTGCCAACAAAGGTCCATCTAGTCAAGGGTGTGGTTTTTTCCAGTGATCATGTACGGATGTGAGAATTGGACTGTGAAGAAAGCTGAACGCCAAAGACCTGATGCTTTTGAACTGTGGTGTTGGAGAAGACTCTTGAGAGTCCCTTGGACTGCAAGGAGATCCAACCAGTCCATTCTGAAGGAGAATAGCCCTGGGATTTCTTTGTAGGGAATGATGCTGAAGCTAAAACTCTAGTACTTTGGCCACTACATGTGAAGAGTTGACTCACTGGAAAAGACTCTGATGCTGGGAGGAACTGGGGGCAGGAGGAGAAGTGCACGAGAGAGGATGAGATGGCTGGATGGCATCACTGACTCGATGGACGTGAGTCTGAGTGAACTCCGGGAGCTGGTGATGGACAGGGAGGCCTGTTGTGCTGTGATTCATGGGGTTGCAAAGAGTCAGACACGACTGAGCAACTGAACTGAACTGACACAGTCAAAGGCTTTAGCTTAGTCAATGAAGCAGATGTCTTTCTAGACTTCTTTGATCTCTGGTTCTTTTGCCCTTTCTAAATCCAGCTTGTACAGTACATCTGGAAATTCTCAGTTCATAAGCTGTTGAAGCCTAACTTGAAGGATTTTGAGCATTATCTTGGTAGCATGTGAAATGAGCACAATTGTGCAGTAATTTGAACTTTCTTTGGCATTGCCCTTCTTTGGGATCAGGATGAAAATTTACCTTTTTGAGTTCTGTGGCCACTACTGAGTTTTCCAAATTTGCTGACATATTGAGTGCAGCACTTAAATACTGAACTCTTTTAGGATTTGAAATATCTCAGCTGGATTCCATCACTTCCACTAGTGTTATTTATAGAAATGCTTCCTAAAGCTCACTTGACTTCACACTCCAGTATGTCTGGCTCTAGGTAACTGATCACACCATCATGGTTTTCTCGGTCATTAAGACCGTTTGTTATTTTTTTGTACAATTCTTCTGCGTATTCTTTCCAACTCTTCCTTAATCTTTCCTGCCTTTGTTAGGTTCATAACTTTTCTGTCCTTTATTCTGCCCATCTTTGCATGAAATGTTCCCTTTTTATCTAATTTTTTTGAAGAGTTCTCTAGTTTTTTCCATCCTATTTTTTCCCCTCTATTTCTTTACATTGTTCACTTAGAAGTGTTTTTTGTTTGTTTGTTTTTTAGATTTTTTTCTTTTTTAATTGAAGTAACATTGGTTTACAACATATTCCGAGTTTCATGTTTACAATATCATATTTCTACTTCTGTATACACGACAGCCAAGTATCAGATTTTAATGTACGCCCTTCCAAATGTAATTTGTTGAAGTTGTCTTTGTAAACACAGAAAGTAGTATATCACTTTATAAACTGATAATTGTTTGTTTAATTCATGACTACATTTTTTCTCGGTAAGAGAGACATATCTACTTGAATCATAATGGTAAAAAGAAACTGTCATCATTTCTTATGACAAATAAAAAAAATGTAAATTTAAATAGAATTGTGAAAATCAAATCACCAAGTCAGGCTTTCAACAAAGCAGGAAATCATATAAATGATTTTCTTATTGTTAAGCCTTTTTCTGTTGTTTAGAAAAGACATTCAATCTGAAAAAGTTGAAGAAACATGTGGAATTTGGAAATAATAGGGCCGAAATTTTATTTCTTGCTTTCTGTGTGATTTTTCATAACACTAGACAAATATCCCCTATTTACTCAATATTTTCTTTCTCTCCTTGCTCTTCTTTGGAACTCTGCATGCAGTTGGGTATATCTTTACCTTTCTCCTTTGCCTCTTGCTTCTCTTCCTATCTCAGTTATTTTCAAGGCCTCCTCAGATAACCATTTTGCCTTTTTGCATTTCTTTTTCTTTGGGATAATTTAGACTACAGCCTCCTGTACCATGTTACAAACCTCCATCCATAATTCTTCACATACTGGGCTTATCAGATCTAATGCCTTGAATTTGTTTGTTACTTCCACTATATAATCATAAAGGACTTGATTTAAGTCATACCTAAATGACCTAATGGTTTTCTCTGTTTTCTCAACTGAAATCTGAATTTTGTAATAAAGAGCTGATGATCTGAGCACAGTCAATACTGGTCTTGTTTTTTGCTGACTGACTAGAACTTCTCCATCTTCAGTTGCAAAGAATATAATCAATTTGATTTCCGTATTGACCATCTGGTGATGTTCATGTGTAGAGTCATCTCTTATGTTGTTGGAAGAGGGAGTTTGCTATGACCAGTGTGTTCTCTTGGCAAAACTCTATTAGACTTTGCTCTGCTTCATTTTACCCTCCAAGGCCAGATTGCCTGTTACTCCAGGTATCTCTTTTTTNTGACCTACCTCTTGAGAAATCTGTATGCAGGTCAGGAAGCAACAGTTAGAACTGGACGTGGAACAGGAGACTGGTTCAATATAGGAAAAGGAATATGTCAAGGCTGTATATTGTCACCCTGCTTATTTAACTTATATGCAGAGAACATCATGAGAAACACTGGGCTGGAAGAAGTACAAGCTGGAATCAAGATGGCTGGTAGAAATATCAACAACCTCAGATATGCAGATGACACCACCTTTATGGCAGAAAGTGAATAGGAACTAAAAACCTCTTGATGAAAGTGAAAGTAGAGAGTGAAAAAGATGGCCTAAAGCTCAACATTAAGAAAATGAAAATCATGGTATCTGATCCCATCACTGCATGGGAAATAGATGGGGAAACAGTGTCAAACTTTATGTTTTTGGGCTCCAAGATTACTGCAGATGGTAACTGCAGCCATGAAATTAAAAGACACTTACTCCTTGGAAGAAAAGTTATGACCAACCTAGGTAGCACATTGAAAAGTAGAGACATTACTTTGCCAACAAAGGTCCATCTAGTCAAGGGTGTGGTTTTTTCCAGTGATCATGTACGGATGTGAGAATTGGACTGTGAAGAAAGCTGAACGCCAAAGACCTGATGCTTTTGAACTGTGGTGTTGGAGAAGACTCTTGAGAGTCCCTTGGACTGCAAGGAGATCCAACCAGTCCATTCTGAAGGAGAATAGCCCTGGGATTTCTTTGTAGGGAATGATGCTGAAGCTAAAACTCTAGTACTTTGGCCACTACATGTGAAGAGTTGACTCACTGGAAAAGACTCTGATGCTGGGAGGAACTGGGGGCAGGAGGAGAAGTGCACGAGAGAGGATGAGATGGCTGGATGGCATCACTGACTCGATGGACGTGAGTCTGAGTGAACTCCGGGAGCTGGTGATGGACAGGGAGGCCTGTTGTGCTGTGATTCATGGGGTTGCAAAGAGTCAGACACGACTGAGCAACTGAACTGAACTGACACAGTCAAAGGCTTTAGCTTAGTCAATGAAGCAGATGTCTTTCTAGACTTCTTTGATCTCTGGTTCTTTTGCCCTTTCTAAATCCAGCTTGTACAGTACATCTGGAAATTCTCAGTTCATAAGCTGTTGAAGCCTAACTTGAAGGATTTTGAGCATTATCTTGGTAGCATGTGAAATGAGCACAATTGTGCAGTAATTTGAACTTTCTTTGGCATTGCCCTTCTTTGGGATCAGGATGAAAATTTACCTTTTTGAGTTCTGTGGCCACTACTGAGTTTTCCAAATTTGCTGACATATTGAGTGCAGCACTTAAATACTGAACTCTTTTAGGATTTGAAATATCTCAGCTGGATTCCATCACTTCCACTAGTGTTATTTATAGAAATGCTTCCTAAAGCTCACTTGACTTCACACTCCAGTATGTCTGGCTCTAGGTAACTGATCACACCATCATGGTTTTCTCGGTCATTAAGACCGTTTGTTATTTTTTTGTACAATTCTTCTGCGTATTCTTTCCAACTCTTCCTTAATCTTTCCTGCCTTTGTTAGGTTCATAACTTTTCTGTCCTTTATTCTGCCCATCTTTGCATGAAATGTTCCCTTTTTATCTAATTTTTTTGAAGAGTTCTCTAGTTTTTTCCATCCTATTTTTTCCCCTCTATTTCTTTACATTGTTCACTTAGAAGTGTTTTTTGTTTGTTTGTTTTTTAGATTTTTTTCTTTTTTAATTGAAGTAACATTGGTTTACAACATATTCCGAGTTTCATGTTTACAATATCATATTTCTACTTCTGTATACACGACAGCCAAGTATCAGATTTTAATGTACGCCCTTCCAAATGTAATTTGTTGAAGTTGTCTTTGTAAACACAGAAAGTAGTATATCACTTTATAAACTGATAATTGTTTGTTTAATTCATGACTACATTTTTTCTCGGTAAGAGAGACATATCTACTTGAATCATAATGGTAAAAAGAAACTGTCATCATTTCTTATGACAAATAAAAAAAATGTAAATTTAAATAGAATTGTGAAAATCAAATCACCAAGTCAGGCTTTCAACAAAGCAGGAAATCATATAAATGATTTTCTTATTGTTAAGCCTTTTTCTGTTGTTTAGAAAAGACATTCAATCTGAAAAAGTTGAAGAAACATGTGGAATTTGGAAATAATAGGGCCGAAATTTTATTTCTTGCTTTCTGTGTGATTTTTCATAACACTAGACAAATATCCCCTATTTACTCAATATTTTCTTTCTCTCCTTGCTCTTCTTTGGAACTCTGCATGCAGTTGGGTATATCTTTACCTTTCTCCTTTGCCTCTTGCTTCTCTTCCTATCTCAGTTATTTTCAAGGCCTCCTCAGATAACCATTTTGCCTTTTTGCATTTCTTTTTCTTTGGGATAATTTAGACTACAGCCTCCTGTACCATGTTACAAACCTCCATCCATAATTCTTCACATACTGGGCTTATCAGATCTAATGCCTTGAATTTGTTTGTTACTTCCACTATATAATCATAAAGGACTTGATTTAAGTCATACCTAAATGACCTAATGGTTTTCTCTGTTTTCTCAACTGAAATCTGAATTTTGTAATAAAGAGCTGATGATCTGAGCACAGTCAATACTGGTCTTGTTTTTTGCTGACTGACTAGAACTTCTCCATCTTCAGTTGCAAAGAATATAATCAATTTGATTTCCGTATTGACCATCTGGTGATGTTCATGTGTAGAGTCATCTCTTATGTTGTTGGAAGAGGGAGTTTGCTATGACCAGTGTGTTCTCTTGGCAAAACTCTATTAGACTTTGCTCTGCTTCATTTTACCCTCCAAGGCCAGATTGCCTGTTACTCCAGGTATCTCTTTTTTCCCCAAGTATCTCTCGATTTACAGCTTTTGCATTCCAATCTCCTATGAAGAAAAGGACATATTTGTGTGTGTGTGTGTTAGCTCTAGAAAATCTTATAGGTCTTCATTATACTATATCTCTTTATATGTTTCTAACCCAACAATATAGTGCTACAATTATTACTTTATATAATCTTATGAAAGGCAGAGAATTCAGAGAGCAAATTGCCAACATCCACTGGATCACAGAAAACGCAAGAGAATTCCAGAAAAACATCTATTTCTGCTTCACTGAGTATCCTAATGCCTTTGATTGTGTGGATCATAAACTGTGGGAAATTCTTAAAGAGATAGGAGTACTAGACCACCTTACTTGCCTCCTGAGAAACCTGTTTGCAGGTCAAGAAGCAAGTTAGAACTGGACATGGAACAATGGACTAGTTTAATATTGGGAAAGGATCACATTAAGGTTGTATATTGTCACCCAGCTTACTTAACTTAAATGAAGAGTACATCATGCAAAATGCTAGGCTGGATGAAGCACTGGCTGGAATCATGATTGTGGGAGAAATATCAATAACCTCAGATATTCAGATGACACCACCCTAATGGTAGAAAAGGAAGAGGAACTAAAGAGCCTCTTGATGAGGGTGAGAGAGAAAAATGAAAAAGCTGGCTTGAAACTCAACATTCATAAAACTAAGATCATGGCATCCAATCCCATGACTTCATGGCAAATAGATGAAGAAAAAGTGGAAGAAGTAACAGATTTTATTTTCTTGGGCTCCAAAATCACTGCAGACTGTGATTGCAGCCATGAAATTTAAAGATGCTTGCTCTTTTAAGAAGAAAAGCTATAACAAAACTAGACAGTGTATTAAAAAGCAGAGATATCACTTTGCTGACAAGAAAAAGCTATGGTTTTTCTAGTAGTCATGTATAGATGTGAGAGTTGGGCTATACAGAAGGCAGAGCACTGAAGAATTGATGCTTTTGAATCGTGGTGCTGGAGAAGACTCTTGAGAATCCCATGGACAGCAAGGAAATCAAACCAGTCAATCCTAAAGGAAATTAGTCCTGAATGTTCATTGGAAGGGCTGATGCTGAAGCTCCAAAACTTTGGTCATCTAATGCAAACAGCCAACTCATTGAAAAAGACCCTATCCTGGGAAGAATAAGGGTATAAGGAGAAGGGGGCGACAGAGGGTGAGATAGAATGGGGCCAACAGATCAGAATACAATTGCTATTGATAAGATAACTTGTTATACTCATAGGTCCTAAGAAGATGGTTAGGATCATCTGCTTGACAATAAGCCATGGAGAAGCACCAGGACAAGTCATGAGGCACAGTGAAGAAAATTATTGGCCAGAGTTTTTGTTGTGGTTTCTATGGGAAGGAATAAATGAGGCACTGTAAGCAGGCTGAGAATTGGCTAGCTTAAATAATTTCAGCAGGGTCTACGGCATAAAGTCTGTCCCTGTTACATCTGGCAGTGAGGCAGTGAGGGCAGATGGATAGTGGCCTAGGGTGTGAGAATCTGATAAAGAACGTAGTGGGGGTATAGGCTCTCCTTTGGTTGGTTTGCTTATGAAAGGCACACTCTCATGTGTGCCTTATTTACTCTCCCTAAGAATTAAGTAGCCTTAGGAGGGGTGAAACTTCTAGGGTTAGCAAAGCTTCAAGACGTCAAATGTCAAGTATGTAAACTAGAAAATACATTTATTACATAACACTCTTATCAACTATCCATTGCTTCTTGACTCAGGGAAGGGCTGGAAATGAGGGAAGAGACCATCTTGCTTTGGCATCTTTAACCAGGGACAGGCTTCTGATGAAGCTATGTTCTAATGGGATCATCATCTCTACCATTCTCCCTCATTTCCTCTCTACACACCCCTCCATTCTACTTCATCTGCCACAAGTACATTAAAAAGAAAATGAGACCTAACATTTATTGAGCAAGTATCTTATCATGGTCTTCCTATTATTCCAATTTAGAGGGTTTTTCTGCTTCAGTATTAGGGGAGCTAGAGCAAGGTTTCACTCTATTCTCCCTCATCATGGGTATTTCACCAAAAGTTTTCACTTTCATCTCAGGTTCAAAGGATTTGTTAACAAATAGGCCACTCATTATATATAAATAAGTAATACTGATATTTATTAGAGAATTAGCTTACTTTCAATATACTATAATCATGATGATGTAATCACTAATCTAGAGCCACACATATTGGAATGTGAAGTCAAGTGGGCCTTAGAAAGCACCACAACAAACAAAACTAGTGGAGGTGATAGAATTCCAGTAGAGCTATTTCAAATCCTGAAAGATGATGCTGTTGCACTCAATATGCCAACAAATTTGGAAAACTCAGCAGTGGCCACTGGACTGGAAAAGGTCAGTTTTCATTCCAATCCCAAAGAAAGGCAATGCCAAAGAATGCTCAAACTACCACAAAATTGCACACATCTCACATGCTAGTAAAGTAATGCTCAAGATTCTCCAAGCCAGGCTTCAACAATATGTGAACCGTGAACTCCCTGATGTTCAAGCTGGTTTTAGAAAAGGCAGAGGAACCAGAGATCAAATTGCCAACATCCACTGGATCATTGAAAAAACAAGAGAGTTCCAGAAAAACATCTATTTCTGCTTTATTGACTATGCCAAAGCCTTTGACTATGTGGATCACAATAAACTGTGGAAAATTCTGAAAGAGATGGGAATACCAGACCACCTGACCTGCCTCTTGAGAAATCTGTATGCAGGTCAGGAAGCAACAGTTAGAACTGGACATGGAACAACAGACTGGTTCCAAATAGGAAGAGTCCATCAAGGCTGTATAATGTCACCCTGCTTATTTAACTTATATGCAGAGTACATCATGAGGAACGCTGGACTGGAAGAAACACAAGCTGGAATCAAGATTGCTGGGAGAAATATCAATAACCTCAGATATG
>SJYW01054838.1:64872-78716 GCA_006410735.1 Raphicerus campestris | reverse complement strand
GTTTTCATTCCAATCCCAAAGAAAGGCAATGCCAAAGAATGCTCAAACTACCACAAAATTGCACACATCTCACATGCTAGTAAAGTAATGCTCAAGATTCTCCAAGCCAGGCTTCAACAATATGTGAACCGTGAACTCCCTGATGTTCAAGCTGGTTTTAGAAAAGGCAGAGGAACCAGAGATCAAATTGCCAACATCCACTGGATCATTGAAAAAACAAGAGAGTTCCAGAAAAACATCTATTTCTGCTTTATTGACTATGCCAAAGCCTTTGACTATGTGGATCACAATAAACTGTGGAAAATTCTGAAAGAGATGGGAATACCAGACCACCTGACCTGCCTCTTGAGAAATCTGTATGCAGGTCAGGAAGCAACAGTTAGAACTGGACATGGAACAACAGACTGGTTCCAAATAGGAAGAGTCCATCAAGGCTGTATAATGTCACCCTGCTTATTTAACTTATATGCAGAGTACATCATGAGGAACGCTGGACTGGAAGAAACACAAGCTGGAATCAAGATTGCTGGGAGAAATATCAATAACCTCAGATATGTAGATGACACCACCCTTATGGCAGAAAGTGAAGAGGAACTAAAAAGCCTCAGTGAAAGTGGAGAGTGAAAAAGTTGGCTTAAAGCTCAGCATTCAGAAAACGAAAATTATGGCATCCAGTCCCATCACTTCATGGGAAATAGATGGGGAAACAGTGGAAACAGTGTCAGACTTTATTTTGGGGGGCTCCAAAATTACTGCAGATGGTGACTGCAGCAGTGAAATTAGAAGACGCTTACTCCTTGGAAGAAAAGATATGACCAATCTAGATAGTATATTCAAAAGCAGAGACATTACTTTGCCGACTAAGGTTCATCTAGTCAAGGCTATGGTTTTTCCTGTGGTCATATATGGATGTGAGAGCTGGACTGTGACGAAGGCTGAGCGCCGAAGAATTGATGCTTTTGAACTGTGGTGTTGGAGAAGACTCTTGAGAGTGCCTTGGACTGCAAGGAGATCCAATCAGTCCACTCTGAAGGAGATCAACCCTGGGATTTCTTTGGAAGAAATGATGCTGAAGCTGAAACTCCAGTACTTTGGCCACCTCATGCGAAGAGTTGACTCATTGGAAAATACTCTGATGCTGGGAAGGATTGGGGGCAGGAGGAGAAGGGGACGACCGAGGATGAGATGGCTGGATGGCATCACGGACTCAATGGACATGAGTCTGGGTGAACTCCAAGAGATGGTAATGAACAGGGAGGCCTGGCGTGCTGCGATTCATGGGGTCGCGAAGAGTCAGACATGACTGAACGACTGAACTGAACTGAACTGAACATTAAAAGAAAAGAGAGATAGAAAGAGCAGAGAATACATCACCAAATTGGGTTTTGACCAACATCCAGACTTAATCAGCATTGGGAAGTCTGATGTCACAGAATATCTGGAGTCCCAGTTAGGAAAGGTTCTGAGGCAGTGCATTCACTTCATGGATGAGACTTAAAACTTTGCAGTTTGGAGTTTCCGTTTATAATCCCCAAACAAGCTAATACTATTGGAGTTTCCGCTTATAATCCCCAAACAAGCTGATACTATCATCAATCTGCGACCAAATTGCAAGCCTGGTTTCAGGTTAATGCTGTTTGTTTTATCTTGCAAAACTTGGAATGTTGCTAAACCTGGGGCTCCAATGGCCAGGCCCCCTTCAGGGGCTCAACAATCTCAAGATTCCTCCCCCATCTTTTCTAAGGCGCTGCAAGTCTTGCCCTACAGCAGACAGGTTAGAAGCAAGGTCAGAGGCCTGCTCTGCTTGATCTCTGAAGCCTAAACAAGACTATTTATTTAATTTCCAAGATGAATGAGATAAAATCTGACCTGAATCTGGACTTCCTGAGAAACAGCATTACATTTGGCTTTTTTGATCCAAAAGCTCTTAACACAAAAAATGTCTGGGCAAAGACTTAGTTATCAGCTCTTGGAGGAGGTAGAGATCTTCATGTTCTTATCACTAAGCATCCAGAATTCCTTGATGTTTTCCCAAGAAGGAAACATGTCTATGATGTAGAAAATGCTTAATTATGACCTCACACCTTTCCCTTGTCATCTGAAGCCATATATACATTTACAAAAGCATTGTCACACAGAAGACATTTGAGTACAATGATGGAAGTAGCATGCAAGCCAGAATTTGTACACTGAGCTGCACCTTGAAAAATTAGTAATGAGATGTGATAGGAAAAGTTGTGGGCTAGGGAATTGTTTGTGACACCTAAATCTGTTTGTAAGGCACAGGGGCTAGCATCAACCATCTCAGGGAAGTGATTTTACAAAGAAAAAGCACAAAATCAATGGATCCTAGTCCATTTCATTAGCCCAAGATCAGGAGGGTGGCAGGGGAATGGGGGTGGTGGAGTGGCAGTATCAGAGGATTGGACAATGGAAAGGGAGAGAGTTCTGGACATGATGGCTCTACACCTGAGGACGTTCTGAAGTTTATGGTCCAAAGCAAGATTCAGCTGGACAAAGTGCACCTCTGCCAGGGTAGCCTCAAATGTTCGTTGTCAATGTGATGAACTGGGAATAAAAAGAAAAAGAGAGCATCAGTCTTCCACTCCCCTGCCAGCCCCAGTTTGGTTGTGCCACAGGAACTCTGCCTTCTGATTATTTTGCTACAAACATGGACTTTTGCCTCAACAGGAAACATTTTTTTAAAACTAATTCTTAGGTTTTTACGTTTTGCAGAGGTCCTGAGCTCTTTCTGAGTCCAATCAAGTTAAGTGTGGATGGTGAGAGAGAGAGAATTGTGCCCTCTCCCTGTCAAAGAGACACCTTAAGGCACCTTGGGCAGGGCATTATAAAATAAATATTTTTCTTTTTTGATGAGAACATTGAGGACAGAGGTGACCTCTGTCAGAGAGAAGTGAAGCAGACTCAGCATCTGGGCATTTTTCAAGTGAGCTGGTGGAGAAATGGATAGACTTCCTCTTTCTTGGCCTCTCTCCTGAGGCTATTTGCCTCCTCCTTCCCACCAGCTTTATCATCATGACATGGTGACTTGGGGGAACATGATTATGTAGGTGGATTTTTTTTCTCTCCTCTCTGCCCTACTTCCTGGGTGTGGCACATGGCAAGGCCTTGGTTACAGAAAATGGTTGGGTGAAGGAAATTAGAAGTTACTCTTAGCTGAGTAACTGCAGGTGAGGCCAGCTCTGGAACAAAAAGCTAGAATTGTTTTGGGGGCAGGAGTGGAGAAGAGGCATTTAGAGCAATAGCTCTCGTTCACATACTCAACTCACCAGAAGAATCTTTAAAATACCAATGCTTGGGGTCCCATCCCCAGAGATTTGAATTTAATTGGTCTGGGATGTAATCAAGCCATTGAGGTTATAAAATCTCAGATGATTCTAACTTGCAGCCAGAGTTGAAAATGGAAGTTTTAAAGGGAGGAGAGGGAGAAGACTGGAAGATCTTTCCTGTTGTCTTGGAGGGTGGTAAGTATGGGGCAAGGGCAAGAGCTTACAACAAAATGACTTGGCCTGTTGAAGAGGAGGAAATAGGAATACAGAGTTCATTCCAGCCATCATACCTGTGACACTTGGGCTAGAAGTGACCTAGAACCTGAAGAAATGCTTCCATCCATGCTTATGGTACTCTGGGGCCTTTGACTGGCTAAACTAAGAGCTATCAAACTCCAAATCTGCTCACTCTCTCTATGCACTATGGATACATGGCACTTCTCACACTCTCTTTGTATTTATTGGTGGCAAAACCTTGAGGTAAATGAGAAGTAATGTTGGGTATATAGGTCTGTCTTTTTTCCATAAGGGACTGTTTTGAGTATGTACATCTTTCCTTGACATCCTTGGGGTGTTTTATAAATTATCAATCAGAGGAGTTATATTTACTGGATGTGTCATACATGTTAAAGGTGAAAGAGAGTACTAGAAAAGAAAAATGTTCGGTTTCTATTTCTCAGTGAAATTATAAAATACAGGATTCATGTTGAAGTATGGCAAAACCAATACAATATTGTAAAGTAAAAAATAATAATAATAATAATTTTTACAAAGAAAAATAAAACAGGAATCTTGGGAAACTAGTGATGAATCAACATAATAAATTACTAGGTTACATGATATTATTATACACCAAACTTCTAGATTGAGATGAAGGCCTATATTTCTTTCTGCACATGGTGGAATTGAGACACAGAGACTGACAGTTTCATCCCCCACCTAATGGTATCAGGCCAGTATCAACCTCTTTATCTAAGAATAGTCAATAAAACGGTACCTACATTCAAAGTTATGACTGAATTTGGAAGTGAGCCAATATGTTCAATGTGGGCATGGAAACATGGGGAAAAGAAAGAACTCAGAGATGGGCAAGGAGACACAGGCTGTTTGCTTGACTTTTCTGCCCTTAGGTCCAGAGGAAAGCAGAACTTGACAGGATGCACAGGGAGAGAAAAGGAAAAAAGGGAAATAAAAATTATGANCTGAGGACGTTCTGAAGTTTATGGTCCAAAGCAAGATTCAGCTGGACAAAGTGCACCTCTGCCAGGGTAGCCTCAAATGTTCGTTGTCAATGTGATGAACTGGGAATAAAAAGAAAAAGAGAGCATCAGTCTTCCACTCCCCTGCCAGCCCCAGTTTGGTTGTGCCACAGGAACTCTGCCTTCTGATTATTTTGCTACAAACATGGACTTTTGCCTCAACAGGAAACATTTTTTTAAAACTAATTCTTAGGTTTTTACGTTTTGCAGAGGTCCTGAGCTCTTTCTGAGTCCAATCAAGTTAAGTGTGGATGGTGAGAGAGAGAGAATTGTGCCCTCTCCCTGTCAAAGAGACACCTTAAGGCACCTTGGGCAGGGCATTATAAAATAAATATTTTTCTTTTTTGATGAGAACATTGAGGACAGAGGTGACCTCTGTCAGAGAGAAGTGAAGCAGACTCAGCATCTGGGCATTTTTCAAGTGAGCTGGTGGAGAAATGGATAGACTTCCTCTTTCTTGGCCTCTCTCCTGAGGCTATTTGCCTCCTCCTTCCCACCAGCTTTATCATCATGACATGGTGACTTGGGGGAACATGATTATGTAGGTGGATTTTTTTTCTCTCCTCTCTGCCCTACTTCCTGGGTGTGGCACATGGCAAGGCCTTGGTTACAGAAAATGGTTGGGTGAAGGAAATTAGAAGTTACTCTTAGCTGAGTAACTGCAGGTGAGGCCAGCTCTGGAACAAAAAGCTAGAATTGTTTTGGGGGCAGGAGTGGAGAAGAGGCATTTAGAGCAATAGCTCTCGTTCACATACTCAACTCACCAGAAGAATCTTTAAAATACCAATGCTTGGGGTCCCATCCCCAGAGATTTGAATTTAATTGGTCTGGGATGTAATCAAGCCATTGAGGTTATAAAATCTCAGATGATTCTAACTTGCAGCCAGAGTTGAAAATGGAAGTTTTAAAGGGAGGAGAGGGAGAAGACTGGAAGATCTTTCCTGTTGTCTTGGAGGGTGGTAAGTATGGGGCAAGGGCAAGAGCTTACAACAAAATGACTTGGCCTGTTGAAGAGGAGGAAATAGGAATACAGAGTTCATTCCAGCCATCATACCTGTGACACTTGGGCTAGAAGTGACCTAGAACCTGAAGAAATGCTTCCATCCATGCTTATGGTACTCTGGGGCCTTTGACTGGCTAAACTAAGAGCTATCAAACTCCAAATCTGCTCACTCTCTCTATGCACTATGGATACATGGCACTTCTCACACTCTCTTTGTATTTATTGGTGGCAAAACCTTGAGGTAAATGAGAAGTAATGTTGGGTATATAGGTCTGTCTTTTTTCCATAAGGGACTGTTTTGAGTATGTACATCTTTCCTTGACATCCTTGGGGTGTTTTATAAATTATCAATCAGAGGAGTTATATTTACTGGATGTGTCATACATGTTAAAGGTGAAAGAGAGTACTAGAAAAGAAAAATGTTCGGTTTCTATTTCTCAGTGAAATTATAAAATACAGGATTCATGTTGAAGTATGGCAAAACCAATACAATATTGTAAAGTAAAAAATAATAATAATAATAATTTTTACAAAGAAAAATAAAACAGGAATCTTGGGAAACTAGTGATGAATCAACATAATAAATTACTAGGTTACATGATATTATTATACACCAAACTTCTAGATTGAGATGAAGGCCTATATTTCTTTCTGCACATGGTGGAATTGAGACACAGAGACTGACAGTTTCATCCCCCACCTAATGGTATCAGGCCAGTATCAACCTCTTTATCTAAGAATAGTCAATAAAACGGTACCTACATTCAAAGTTATGACTGAATTTGGAAGTGAGCCAATATGTTCAATGTGGGCATGGAAACATGGGGAAAAGAAAGAACTCAGAGATGGGCAAGGAGACACAGGCTGTTTGCTTGACTTTTCTGCCCTTAGGTCCAGAGGAAAGCAGAACTTGACAGGATGCACAGGGAGAGAAAAGGAAAAAAGGGAAATAAAAATTATGATCCCATTGAAGGAAAGTGTCTTGTAGTTTCCCTGCCACCATCTTTGGGCAGAAGGATGTCTAAACAGTGTTCTCAGACTTCAGTGGTTTTAGGAATTTCTGTGTATCCTGCTAAAATGAGAGCTGACCCAGTGGATCTGGGATGGCCTGGTACTCTGCNTGGGAAACTAGTGATGAATCAACATAATAAATTACTAGGTTACATGATATTATTATACACCAAACTTCTAGATTGAGATGAAGGCCTATATTTCTTTCTGCACATGGTGGAATTGAGACACAGAGACTGACAGTTTCATCCCCCACCTAATGGTATCAGGCCAGTATCAACCTCTTTATCTAAGAATAGTCAATAAAACGGTACCTACATTCAAAGTTATGACTGAATTTGGAAGTGAGCCAATATGTTCAATGTGGGCATGGAAACATGGGGAAAAGAAAGAACTCAGAGATGGGCAAGGAGACACAGGCTGTTTGCTTGACTTTTCTGCCCTTAGGTCCAGAGGAAAGCAGAACTTGACAGGATGCACAGGGAGAGAAAAGGAAAAAAGGGAAATAAAAATTATGATCCCATTGAAGGAAAGTGTCTTGTAGTTTCCCTGCCACCATCTTTGGGCAGAAGGATGTCTAAACAGTGTTCTCAGACTTCAGTGGTTTTAGGAATTTCTGTGTATCCTGCTAAAATGAGAGCTGACCCAGTGGATCTGGGATGGCCTGGTACTCTGCATTTCTTTTTTTGTTTTTATTGATTTATTTGATTGAGATATAATTTACACATGACATTGTATAAGCATAAGATGTAAATACATTGATTTGATCCACTGATATAGTGAAAGATGATCACCACTCTGACATCAGCTAACACCTCTATTACATCACATCATTTCTTTTTTGTGGTCAGGACAATTAAGATCTAGTCTCTTAGCAACTTTGAAGTTTATAACATGGTACTATTGACTGCACTTATTATGCGGTACTCTGCATTTCCAACAAACTTCTCTAGATGATGGCCATGCAGCTCGTCCCTGGCTCATACTCTGGGTGGTGGCAGGGAGATGAGGGGTTGCATTATCCACTCCTGGGACACCTTCTACCAAGCCTTCAAAACTGACCCATTCTCTCCCCTCCATCACTTTTGTTATAATCAGCCCCTGCACTGGTAAAAGTTGTGTATTCCTCAGGGTCTGTGAGGTGCAGGTGCATATGCATAAACACACACACATGCACCAAGAATCACAAGACCCCAGGATGACATGAGCAAGTAGTGGACACTGGAAGGCAAAAGGCAGGAGGCTGAAGAGCCTGGACACGAACAAAAGGGCAGGGTTTGTTCATTCACTCTTCGGGGGATTAAATCCCTCTATGCTTCAGTTTTCACCTCTTCAAAATAGGGATTTGTTGTTGTTTAGTCACTAATTGTGTTGTCTCTTTTAAGACCCCCATGGACTGTAGCTCACCAGGCTCCTCTGTCCATGGGATTTCCCAGTCAAGAATACTGGAGTAGGCTGCCATTTCCTTCTCCAGGGGATTTTCTCGACCTGTGAATCAAACTTGTGTCTGTCTCCTGCATTGGCTAGGCAGATTCTTCACTGTCTGAGCCACCAGGGAAGCCTCACAAAATGGGGATACTATTAGTCTTTACCTCAAAGGGCTATTATATGACTATCAGTTCAGTTCAGTTCAGTTCAGTCGCTCAGTCGTGTCCGACTCTTCACGACCCCATGAACCACAGCAAGCCAGGCCTCCCTGTCCACCACCAACTCCCGGAGTTCACTCAAATTCATGTCCATCGAGTCGGTGATGCCATCCTGCCATTTCATCCTCTGTTGTCTCGTTTTCCTCCTGCCCCCAATCCCTCCCAGCATCAGAGTCTTTTCCAATGAGTCAGCTCTTCGCATGAGGTGGCCAAAGTANCAGGCTTACTCCTTGGAAGAAAAGTTATGACCAATCTAGATAGTATATTCAAAAGCAGAGACATTACTTTGCCGACTAAGGTCCATCTAGTCAAGGCTATGGTTTTTCCTGTGGTCATGTATGGATGTGAGAGTTGGACTGTGAAGAAGGCTGAGCGCTGAAGACTTGATGCTTTTGAATTGTGGTGTTGGAGAAGACTCGAGAGTCCCTTGGATTGCAAGGAGATCCAACAAGTCCATTCTGAAGGAATTCAACCCTGGGATTTCTTTGGAAGGAATGATGCTAAAGCCTAAACTCCAGTACTTTGGCCACCTCATGCAAAGAATTGACTCTGATGCTCGGAGGGATTGGGGGCAGGAGGAGAAGGGGATGAGATGGCTAGATGGCATCACCGACTTGACAGATGTGAATCTGAGTGAACTCCAGGAGTTGGTGATGGACAGGGAGGCCTGGCGTGCTGCAATTCATGGGATTGCAAAGAGTCGAACATGACTGAGCAACTGAACTGAACTGAACTGAACCCAGGTTGAAGGTGAAGGTGAAGTCGCTCAGTTGTGTCCAACTCTTTGTGACCCTGTGGACTGTAACCTACTAGGCTTCTCCATCCATGGGATTCTCCAGGCAAGAATACTGGAGTGGATTGCCATTTCCTTCTCCAGGGGATCTTCCCGACCCAGGGATCGAACCCGGGTCTCCCACATTGAAGGCAGACACTTTAACCTCTGAGCCACCAGGGAACCCAGGTTACCCAGGTTCAATTCCTGGGCAGAGAATTAAGATCTCACTTCATACCACTGCTCACTCCTGTCTTGCTGAGATCAGATGGTTACCAAACTGAGATTTAAGGTAAACTGTGAGTCTTACCCAATCTGCTGGCTGGAGACTTATGACTTTTGCTGTCTGTCTCTCCTCCATGAGATCTTGGTTGCTCTCACTCTCCCTCTTTCCAAGACCCTCAAGGCTTAGTCCTAATCACCTCAGTGAAGGAGCCCAGGAGTTTTTCTCTTTTCTCTGTCCTTCTTTCTCTCACTTTGCCTAAACTACAACTCCCAGCTTGCCCCATGCCCAAGGGCTGTATCTTCATCAACTTTGCGAATAGTGCACCAGGAAATCAGAGCTCGGCCCTTGCCACTGCTTGCCAATAAATTGCACCCTGCTACATGATACAGTTTATTTCCTGGGTTAGAAAAATTATATCTCCCAGGCTTCTCTGCCTTCCAGCATCTTTTCCCCTGAGAGGCTCGCCTGCACATGCACCATCCTTTACTTTTTCTCCTGCAATTTTCTTACCTACTCTACCCAGAAAGTAAGGTTTCTTTTTCACCTAACACTTATATCCCCTTCAATTTTATCTTAGACGCCAAACATCAGAGTAATAGACTTGGTGTTCTTCTGCTGTATATTCTTCCATCTTGCTCTGTGACCAAAAATCCTCTTTGGGAATATTCTGAGCCCTCAAATCCTGATCCCTGTGACACTTCCCACTATAGCAAATTCCAGTTCCTCCATGAGTTCCCCCTTCACTCCAGGCCTTAGCAACCCATACACTGAAATGAATAGCCTATTGAGTTGGTCACTGTAGTACAGACCATGATGCTGCAACAGATCTCTCTCAAGGAGAGCTCTGGCAATGCACTGGAGAAGAAAAGCCCTTCTCCAGCCATGCCGGGTTGGGTTCCCTGCACAGGGTATCAAAGGGGGCCCAGAGATGTCTGGCTATTATTAGATGGGAAAGTAGAGGATGCCCAGAACTCCATCAGAGAAAAAGATTCAAGGGAATTCAGGGGATGCTCTGAATCCCCTTCTGGTGCCTCCCAAATGTATCTGGGACACTGGATTGCATTTCTAGGAGCACTCAGTTCTTGGTTGTAGGCTATTTAACATGAGATGATCCCTTTCTAAGCTAGAAGAAAACCCCTGTAAGGGCTAAGAAAGGGGGAAAAAATTCAGTCTTACCGTGGCAGTGTCTGGTCTTTATTTCCCTGGTGGCTCAGACAGTAAAGAATCCACGTGCAATGCAGAAGACCTGGATTTGATCCCTGAGTTGGTAAGATCTCCTGGAGAAGGTAATAGCTACCCGCTCCATGGTCTGGAGAATTCCATGGACAGAGGAGCCTGACAGACTACAGTCCACGGGGTCACAAAGAGTCAGACACAACTGAGCGACTTTCACTTCACATGAAAAAACAAAAAAAATTGGGGGAGGGGGGCTGAAAGTGAGTCTCTATCTTATCGTCACAGGATGGGAAAATGGACTGAGGTTACCTTATGTCTAGGACTGTCTCTTATAATAAAAAGCCTGAGGATTCAGAAAAACACTCCTAACATTCTAAAGAATTCCCTTCTAATTTCTCCTCTCTCTTGGTGGGGAGGGGATGGGGGAGAGGAAAGAATCAAGCTTCCCACACTCCTACAATTTCCCTTACTGTTCAGATTCTTCTGATGGGACTAAGACTTCACCTAGCCAGAGAGACAACCCCTCTGGGACAAGATTTTATCAGCCAATATGCCTCTGTTATCAGAGTCAATTGGAGCTCTTGCTGGTTTAAATTTTAGCTAGAGACCATGACCACAGAGAGAAAAAAGACAGTATCAACACAATATTCTTTAGACTCTGAAAAAAATTGGCTAAGACAAAATTGCTTTTGAATTTGCAAAACTGGTGTTTGTTTTTGTTTTTGTTTTTGTTTTGTTTTTTTTTGCACATGAGATTAAAAACCTTTTTTTTTTTAATGCCTAGAGAAAACTTGAAGTTATCATGTCCAAGAGATACACAACCTACTTTTCTGAGACTTCAGCTTCAGGTTAATTATTAATAGTACAACTTCGGGCCAAGGGGAAAAAAAGGGGGGAAGGGGGGTGGCAAAAGACATTTTAAATATAAAACAGAAACTATGAGATCTCTGTTTTTCTGGGTATATATGTAAGTCTCAGTATGTGTTTCTGTCTTTGGATAATATTGCTGAGATTAATTTGTAAATGTTGTTGCTGTGCAGTCACTGAGTCATGTTTGACTCTTTGCAAACTCATGGAATACAACATGCCAGCCTTCCCCATCTTTCACAATCTCCTGGTCCTAGCTCAAACTCATGTCCACTGAGCTGGAGATGCCATCCAACCATCTCATTCTCTCTTGTCCCCTTCTCCTCCTGCCTTCAGTTTTTCTCAGCATCAAAGTCTTTTCTAATGAGCCAGCTATTTGTATCCAGAGAAGACCAGGGCACTCCACTCCAGTACTCTTGCCTGGAAAATCCCACGGATGGAGGAGTCTGGAAGGTTGTAGTCCATGGGGTCGCTGAGGGTCGGACATGACTGAGCAACATAACTTTCGCTTTTCACTTTCATGCATTGGGGAAGGAAATGGCAACCCACTCCAACATTCTTGCCTGGAGAATCCCAGGGATGGGGAAGCCTGGTGAGCTGCCATCTATGAGGTCGCACAGAGTCGGACACAACTGAAGTGACTTAGCAGCAGCAGCAGCAGCAGCAGCAGCAGCAGCTCTTTGTATCAGGTGGCCAAAGTATTGGAACTTCAGCTTCAGCATCAGTCCTTCCAAAGAATATTCAGGACCGATTTCCTTTAGGATGGACAGGTTGGATCTCCTAACAATCCAAGGGACTCTCAAGAGTCTTCTCCAACACCACAGTTCAAAGCATCAGTTCTTTGGTGTTCAGCCTTCTTTATGGTTCAACTCTCACAACCATACATGACCACTGGAAAAACCATAGCTTTGACTAGATGAACCTTTGTTGGTAAAGTAATGTCTCTGCTTTTTAATATGCTGTCTATGTTTTTCATAGCTTTTTTTCCACGGAGTGCCTTCTAATTTCATGGCTTCAGTCACCATCTACAGTGATTTTGGAGTCCAAGAAAATAAAGTCTGTCACTGTTTCCACTGTTTCCCCATCTATTTCCCATTCCAACAAGTCCATTCTGAAGGAGATCAACCCTGGGATTTCTTTGGAAGGAATGATGCTAAAGTTGAAACTTCAGTACTTTGGCCACCTCATGTGAAGAGTTTACTCATTGGAAAAGACTCTGATGCTGGGAGGGATTGGGGGCAGGAGGAGAAGGGGACGACCAAGGATAAGATGGCTGGATGGCATCACAGACTCGATGGATGTGAGTCTGAGTGAACTCCGAGAGATGGTCATGGACAGGGAGGCCTTGTGTGCTGCGATTCATGGGGTCGCAAAGAGTCAGACATGACTGAGTGACTGAACTGACTGAACTGACTGACGGTATGGGATGCCATGATCTTAGTTTATTGAGTGTTGAGTTTTAAGCCAGCTTTTTCACTTTCCTCTTTCACCTTCATCAAGAGGCTCTTTAGTTTCTCTTCACTTTCTGACAGGAGGGTGGTGTCATCTACGTATCAAAAGTTATTGACAGTACTCCCAGCAATCTTGATTCCAGCTTGTGCTTCAACCAGCCTAGTATTTCACATGATGCATTCTGCATATAAGTTAAATAAGCAGGGTGACAATTATGCATCTTTGACCTACTCTTTTCCCAATTTTGAACCAAAATTCATATCTTTGGATATTGCTAAAAGCTGACTATAAGAGTAGAAGAAATTCAGCATGCTTATTTTGAGGGAATAATGTTATTAGTAAATAAGATAACCTACATTGTCTGCCCTCAAATTATTGTAAAACACTCTATCAATACAAATGATAATAATTATAATCACTAATCTAGAGTCAGACATCTTGGAATGTGAAGACAAGTGGGCCTTAGAAAGCATCACTACGAACAAAGCTAGTGGAGGTGATGGAATTCCAGTAGAGCTATTTCAAATCCTGAAAGATGATGCTGTGAAAGTGCTGCACTCAATATGCCAGCAAATTTGGAAGACTCAGCAGTGGCTACAGGACTGAAAAAGGTCAGTTTTCATTCCAATCACAAAGAAAGGCAATGCCAAAGAATGCTCAAACTACCGCACAGTTGCATTCATCTCACATGCTAGTAAAGTAATGCTCAGAATTCTGCAAGCCAGGCTTCAGCAATACGTGAACTATGAACTCTCTGATGTTCAAGCTGGTTTTAGAAAAGGCAGAGGAACAGGAGATCAAATTGCCAACATCCGCTGGATCATGGAAAAAGCAAGAGAGTTCCAGAAAAACATCTATTTCTGCTTTATTGACTATGCCAAAGCCTTTGACTATGTGGATCACAATAAACTGTGGAAAATTCTGAAAGAGATGGGAATACCAGACCACCTGACCTGCCTCTTGAGAAATCTGTATGCAGGTCAGGAAGCAACAGTTAGAACTGGACATGGAACAACAGACTGGTTCCAAATAGGAAAAGGAGTACATCAAGCCTTTATATTGTCACCCTGCTTATTTAATTTATATGCAGAGTACATCATGAGAAATGCTGGACTGGAAGAAGCACAAGCTGGAATCAAGAT
>SJYW01054838.1:14362-62460 GCA_006410735.1 Raphicerus campestris | reverse complement strand
TGTGGATCACAACAAACTGGAAAATTCTGAAAGAGATGGGAATACCAGACCACCTGACCTGCCTCTTGAGAAATCTGTATGCAGGTCAGGAAGCAACAGTTAGAATTGGACATGGAACAACAGACTGGTTCCAAATAGGAAAAGGAGTACATCAAGCCTTTATATTGTCACCCTGCTTATTTAATTTATATGCAGAGTACATCATGAGAAATGCTGGACTGGAAGAAGCACAAGCTGGAATCAAGATTGCCGGGAAAAATATCAATAACCTCAGATATGCAGGTGACACCACCCTTATGGCAGAAAGTGAAGAGGAACTAAAAAGCCTCCTGATGAAAGTGAAAGAGGAGAGCGAAAAAGTTGGTTTAAAGTTCAACATTCAGAAAACGAAGATCATGGCATCTGGTCCCATCACTTCATGGGAAATAGATGAGGAAACAGTGGAAACAGTATCAGACTTTATTTTGGGGGGCTCCAAAATTACTGCAGATGGTGACTGCAGTCATGAAATTAGAAGATGCTTACTCCTTGGAAGAAAAGTTATGATCAACCTGGATAGTATATTCAAAAGCAGAGACGTTACTTTGTTGACTAAGGTCTGTCTAGTCAAGGCTATGGTTTTTCCTGTGGTCATGTACTGATGTGAGAGTTGAACTGTGAAGAAGGCTGAGCACTGAAGAATTGATGCTTTTGAACTGTGGTGTTGGAGAAGCCTCTTGAGGGTCCCTTGGATTGCAAGGAGATCCAACAAGTTTATTCTGAAGGAGATCAACACTGGGATTTCAATGGAAGGAATGATTGGCCACCTCATGCGAAGAGTTGACTCATTGGAAAAGACTCTGATGCTGGGAGGGATTAGGGGCAGGAGGAGAAGGGGACAACTGAGGATGAGATGGCTGGATGGCATCACGGACTTGATGGATGTGAATCCGAGTGAACGAGAGATGGTGATGGACAGGGAGGCCTGGCATGCTGTGATTCATGGGGTCTCAAAGAGTCAGACACGACTGAGAGACTGAACTGAACTGAACTGAACTGAATTGCTCGACTGCATGGCAAACTTGTTAATATATTTTATCTCTAATCCTTTCATAAACCCTATAAATTGGGTTTACTTGTGTTGTACAAGTATAAAAACTGGTATTCAGAGAGATATATAAGAAGGATTATCTTCCTTCTTGCATCTTATTAAAACGTTCTGCCTATGTATCCACAATTTGAAGCTTTGACATTATATTTGATTCTATGTTAAGCATAACACAGGGAACTCAGTCATGAAGTTGCAGTAGTTTTTTATTTTTTTGTTTTTGGTTTTTTGGCCATCCTTTGTGGCTTGCAGGATCTTAGTTCCCAGACAAGAGATGGAACCTGTGTCCCCTGCAGTGGAAGTATGTAGTCCTAACCACTGGACCACCAAGGAATTCCCTATTTTTTTGATTTTGTTTCTTTCAATACTCCTTCACAATCTATTGTTTCTTTTCTAACCTCATAAAAATTTTTTCCTGACTTCAACTAATTAGTAGATTGTTATGAATAACATCTGAAGTTCCTTTACTCACTCATTCAGTCATTCAAAAACAGGTTTGAATTTTTAAAAACTATACACCCACAAGTGTGCAAAATAGTACACAGAAGATCTGACTTAATGGTGATTATATGCCAAGGCCTTTGACTGTGTGGATCACAATAAACTGTGAAAAATTCTGAAAGAGATGGGAATATCAGACCATTTGACCTGCCTCTTAAGAAACCTATATGCAGGCCAGAAAGTAACAGTTAGAACTGGACATGGAACAACAGACTGGTTCCAAATAGGAAAAGGTGTACATCAAGGCTGTATATTGTTACCCTGCTTACTTCACTTATATGCAGAGTACATCATGAGAAATGCTGGACTGGAAGAAGCACAAGCTGGAATCAAGATTGCTGTGAGAAATATCAATAACCTCAAATATGAAGATGACACCACCCTTATGGCAGAAAGTGAAGAGGAACTAAAAGGCCTCTTGATGAAAGTGAAAGAGGAGAGTGAAAAAGTTGTCTTAAAGCTCAACATTCAGAAAACGATCATGGCATCCGGTCCCATCACTTCATGGGAAATAGATGGGGAAACAGTGGAAACAGTGTCAGACTTTATTTTGAGGCGGCTCTAAAATCACCACAGACGGTGACTGTAGCCATGAAATTAAAAGACACTTACTCCCTGGAAGGAAAGTTATGACCAATCTAGATAGTATATTGAAAAGCAGAGATATTAATTTGCCAACAAAGTTCTGTCTAGTCAAAGCTATGGTTTTTCCAGTGGTCATCTATGGATGTAAGAGTTGGACTGTGAAGAAAGCTGAGCACTGAAGAACTGATGCTTTTGAACTGTGGTGTTGGAGAAGCCTCTTGAGAGTCCCTTGGACTGCAAGGAGATCCAACCAGTCCATCCCACAGGAGATCAGTCCTGGGTGTTCATTGGAAGGACTGATGCTGAAGCTGAAACTCCAATGCTTTTGCCACCTTATGCGAAGTTGACTCATTGGAAAAGACCCTGATGCTTGGAGGGTCAGGAGAAGGGGACAACAGAGGATGAGCTGGCTGGATGGCATCACCGACTCAATGGACATGAGTTTGAGTGAACTCTGGGAGTTGGTGATGGACAGGGAGGCCTAGCATTCTGTGATTCATGGGGTTGCAAAGAGTGGGACAAAATTTAGTGACTGAACTGAACTGAACTGATACCTCAGTATTGCAGGCGTGGGTAGATGGTTTTTACTTTACTCACTTTTTACCTTATATAGATCTGTATTGTTTTTCATTTTTTCCATGATACAGCAATAATATTTATCATTAAACATTTTTAAAACTCTGTTTCTATTAGAAGCCATTGCTATGATAAATATTGCAATGAGTTCTAAAAATACAAAGGTGACTAAAGCATGATCTATCTGTTTAAATCTCCTGGGAGAGTAGGGAATGGCTTCATAGAGTAGGTGACATTTGAACTATTTTTTTCAAGCAAGGAAGGGTAGAAGTGCTTTCCAGAAAAGGGAAACAGTATGTGCAAGTCACAGATGCACAAGGATATGGTGTCCTCAGAAAGATAAAATATATGTGAAAAGGAGTGGTCTGAGACAACCAGAGATTGGATGGTATTATTTTGTGAAAGGCTATGTGTGATATGTTAAGGAATTTGTTAGCAAAAGATGGACAAATAGCTTTTTAGCAACTTAAACTCATTTTTAGAAATATCTCTTCCATGGCAACCCACACCAATACTCTTGCTTGGAAAATCCCATGGACAGAGGAGCCTGATAGGCTGAAGTCCATGTGGTTGCTAAGAGTCAGATACGACTGAGTGCCTTCACTTTCATTTTTCACTTTCCACTTTCATGCATTGGAGAAGGAAATGGCAACTCACTCCAGTGTTCTTGCCTGGAGAATCCCAGGGACAGGGGAGCTTCGTGGGCTGCCATCTATGGGGTTACAGAGTCAGACAGGACTGAAGTGACTTAGCAGCAGTAGCAGTAGTAGGCACATGGAAAGTGATGAAAATGGGACTGTAAAGAAGGGGATTAATTAGGAGGCTATTGCCATAACCTAGGAAAGGGGTTAAGATCCTGAGATAAGATTCTGCCATGGCTCACACTTCAAAGGCATTTCTAAGTACAATCAGTAGGCTTTCATTAATATGTAGAAGCCAAGAATTATTCTGAGGATGCTAGTAGGACAGACTAATCTAATCACTCTGCTAAGTAAGTAGCCCTAAACAAACAGTTTTATTACACTATTTTGCTGATTAAAAACTTACATTGATTTCTTGTGCATGTGTGCTAAGTACGTTAGTCATGTCTGACTCTTTGTGATCCCACAGACTGTATCCCACTAGACTGCATTATCTATGGGAGTTTCCAGGCAAAAATACTGGTGTGGGTTGCCATACCCTCCTCCAGGGGATTTTCCCAACCCAGGGATTGAGCACAGGTCCCCTGTGTCCATCTCCTGCATTGACAGGTGAGTTCTTTACCTAGGAAGCCCCATTGATCTCTTCAGTTCAGTTCAGTTGAGTCGCTCAGTCGTGTCTGACTCTTTGGGACTCCATGAATTGCAGTACGCCAGGCCTCCCTGTCCATCACCTACTCCCACTCCCGGAGTTCACTCAACACATCCAAGTTGGTGATGCCATCCAGCCATCTCATCCTCTGTCGTCCCCTTCTCCTCCTGCCCCCAATCCCTCCCAGCATCACAGTCTTTTCCAATGAGTCAGCTCTTTGCATGAGGTGGCCAAAGTACTGGAGCTTCAGCTTCAGCATCATTCCTTCCAAAGAACACCCAGGGCTGATCTCCTTCAGAATGGACTGGTTGGATCTCCTTGCAGTCCAAGAGACTCTCAAGAGCCTTGTCTAACATCACAGTTCAAAAGCATCCATTCTTCGGTGCTCAGCCTTCTTCTCAGTCCAATTCTTGCATCCATACATGACCACTGGAGAAACTATAGCCTTGACTAAACGGACTTTTGTTGGCAAACTAATGCCTCTGCTTTTCAATATGCTATCTAGATTGCTGCTGCTGCTGCTAAGTCGCTTCAGTTGTGTCTGACTCTGTGCAACCCCATAGAGAGCAGCCTACCAGGCTCCGCCATCCCTGGGATTCTCCAGGCAAGAACACTGGAGTGGGCTGCCATTTCCTTCTCCACTGCATTAAAGTGAAAAGTGAAAGTGAAGTCGCTCAGTCGTGTCTGACCCTCAGCGACTCCATGGACTGCAGCCTTCCAGGCTCCTCTGTCCATAGGATTTTCCAGGCAAGAGTACTGGAGTGGGGTGCCATCGCCTTCTCCAGGCTATCTAGATTACAGGCCATCAAATCAAGGTTTCACTTTGAGGTAATCTGCCTTCTCCACCTAAGCTTTTCTCTCATTAATGCACACAGATTTACCAAGGCCATTTTTACTTGTTTTTATCTCTGTTTGGTTTCTCTTATTTGAATGAATATCTTCCCCACTAAAGTCAGTTCAGTCACTCAGTCGTGTCCGACTCTTTGCAACCACATGAATCACAGCATGCCAGGCCTCCCTGCTGCTCCTGTTGCTAAGTCGCATCAGTCATGTCTGACTCTCTGTGACCCCATAGATGGCAGCCCACTGGGATTCCCCATCCCTGGGATTCTCCAGGCAAGAATACTGGAGTGGATTGCCATTTCCTTCTCCAATGCATGAAAGTGAAAAGTGAAAGTGAAGTCGCTCAGTCGTGTCCGACTCTTAGTGTGATGCCATCCAGCCATCTCATCCTTTGTCGTCCCCTTCTCCTTCTGCCCCCAATCCCTCCAAGTATCAGGGTCTTTTCCAGTGAGTCACCTCTCCGCATGAGGTGGCCAAAGTATTGGAGTTTCAGCTTCAGCATCAGTCCTTCCAATGAACACTCAGGACTAATCTCCTTTAGGATGGACTGGTTGGATCTCCTTGCAGTCCAAGGGACTCTCAAGAGGCTTCTCCAACACCACAGTTCAAAAGCATCAATTCTTCAGTGCTCAGCTTTCATCACAGTCCAACTCTCACATCCATACATGACCACTGGAAAAACCATTGCCTTGACTAGACGGATCTTTGTTGGCAAAGTAATGTCTCTGCTTTTCAATATACTATCTAGGTTGGTCATAACTTTCCTTCCAAGGAGTAAGCATCTTTTAATTTCATGGCTGCAGTCACCATCTGCAGTGACTTTGGAGCCCAAAAAATAAAGTCTGACACTGTTTCCACTGTTTCCCCATCTATTTGCCATGAAGTGATGGGACCAGATGCCATGATCTTCATTTTCTGAATGTCGAGCTTTAAGCCAACTTTTTCACTCTCCTCTTTCACTTTCATCAAGAGGCTTTTTATTTCCTCTTCACTTTCTGCCATAAAGTGAAAGTGAAGTCGCTCAGTCATGTCCAACTCTTTCTGACCCTTGGACTGTAGACTACCAGGCTCCTCTGTCCATGGAATTTTCCAGGCAAGAGTACTGGCGTGGGTTGCCATTTCCTTCTCCAGGTAATCTTCCCAACCCAGGGATTGAATCCAGGTCTCCCGCACTGCAGATAGACACTTTACCATCTGAGCCACCTGGGAAGCCCTAAGGGTGGTGTCATCTGCATATCTGAGGTTATTGATATTTCTCCCGGCAATCTTGATTCAAGCTTGTGCTTCTTCCAGCCCACTAAAATATGTCATTGAAAATCCTAAGTATCATCTGAGACCCAGTTCACTCATTTGTTTACTCAATAAATGTTTGAGCTCTTGTGTGCCAGATACTGTGCTAGGTCCCAAGGAATCAAAAATGAGAAACACTAAGGATCTCATGGTTAATGACACTGATAATACAGCACATGGTGAGGATACTGATAAAGATACACACTGGGGATGGAGTGATGTCAGCGCTATAGCTGTGTAAGTTGACCCTTGCTTGTGCCCCACCCCTAAGAAAAATTTTGCATCTCTCCACAGACAAAAGTGCCTTTGTGGGAGCTGTAAGTGTCTATGAAGAGGGATCTGGGAGGAATCTTGCCCAATGTGCACTGAGTAACAGACATAAAACCATGATCTTGGCCCTGGCTTTGGACCCTGCAGTGGCCCATGAACTGGCTCCAGCCCCTCCTGTCCTCAGCTCAGGAACTCCTGCAAAACACTGTCTTAGACAATCACTTACCGATGAAAGAGCCATTGTGGAACTCCAGGTTTCTAGCAGAGAACTTCCAGGACAATAGTGAAGCAAAAGAATTAAAAGCTTGGACATATCAGAAAGGGTTAAAAAAAAAAAAGAAAAAGAAAAACATGATTTTACCACATCAACCCTCCCCCAACACAACACAGCTTAGGGCCAAGAGCTATCTTCTGAGCCTGTGATATCTCCAACAAGGGAAAGTGAGAGTGTCTGAGTGACCACCTGGCCTCCCCAGCTGTGTGGAACACAGAAAGCAGCTCATTTCCTTTTCAACCCATCCATGAACTGAATCACAAACTTCAGGACTGGGGAGTGGGAAGAGTCTGGGAGGACACCAGATAGACTTCTTGGAGGGTGTTGAAAGAACACGGTTCATACTGTGTTGTGGACTCCATCAAGAAACCATAAGCTGCTGGGGATGCATCACTCATGATCGTCATAACAGGTGCACAAGCACTCCCAGTTCTTGGCACAACCTAATATACACACATGTCCCCACCCTGTGTCCAGTGCCCTGTGTGCATTTCTCACAACAGTAGTGATGAAACAGTGAGGCCCCCGGGCACAGAGGCCTCATTTTGATTCGTATTTCTTTAGGCAAGATTCCAGCCTTCATGACCTTACTTGAATTCCAAAGGGCAGTTTCAAACACACCCATGTTAGTGCATGTAGCTATCTCTCATTCTACTTAATGGTTGCATAGCAGTAAAGAATCCTCCTGCCAATGCAGGCGATGCAGGAGACACAGGTTCGATCCCTGGGTAAGGGAGATACCCTGGAGTAAGAAATAACAACCCACTCTAGGATTCTTGCCTGGAAAATTCCATACACAGAGGAGCATAGTGAGTTACAATCCATGGGGTCACAAAGAGTCAGACACGACTGAGCACACACAAAAAACGAGCCAGAATCTGCAGGCCAGAAAGAAAACCATAGCTTTAGCACCACCTTTGGGAAAACAAAAGGGAAACTATCAGCACTTGGCAAGGTAGTTAAAGGTTTGAAGATGCCATTTTAGGCACCATGAACAGATTGACCAAAGTGTGAGAGTGAGAAGCACTACTCTACTGGAAGTGGAAGAGGTTGGTGGCCGATGGGAAATGCAGGAAATTTGGTGGGAGGCAGGGAGTGGAAAATGAGTCTGGAGATGCAAGCCACATCAGATAATGACAGTCCAGTTTTAAGAGCTTAGTACTTTAACTCTGCTGGTTGAAATTGGAAGTGAATGTGTGAGCCATAGGACACATATAAATCTGATAAAAATGAGCTTCAAAGCAAGTGTAGGATTCACTGGCTAACCCATTAGCTCAGATCATGAATCCTTATTACCAAATTCAGAATTAAATTGAAGAAAGTAGGGAAAACAGCTAGACCATTCAGGTATGACCTAAATCAAACCCCTTATGATTATACAGTGGAAGTGAGAAATAGATTTAAGGGCCTAGATCTGATTGATAGAGTGCCTGATGAGCTATGATATGAGGTTCGTGACACTGTACAGAAGACAGGGATCAAGACCATCCCCATGGAAAAGAAATGCAAAAAAGTAAAATGGCTGTCTGGAGAGGCCTTACAAATAGCTGTGAAAAGAAGAGAGGCGAAAAGCAAAGGAGAAAAGGAAAGATATAAGCATCTGAATGCAGAGTTCCAAAGAAAAGCAAGAAGAGATACGAAAGCCTTCTTCAGTGATTAATGCAAAGAAATAGAGGAAAAGAACAGAATGGAAAAGACTAGAGATCTCTTCAAGAAAATCAGAGATACCAAGGGAACATTTCATGCAAAGATGGGCTCGATAAAGGACAGAAATGGTCTGGACCTAACAGAAGCAGAAGATATTAAGAGGTGGCAAGAATACACGAAGAACTGTAAAAAAAGATCTTCACAACCCAGATAATCATGATGATGTGATCACTAATCTAGAGCCAGACATCTTGGAATGTGAATTTAAGTGGGCCTTACAAAGCAGCACTATGAACAAAGCTAGTGGAGGAGATGGAACTCCAGTTGAGCTGTTTCAAATCCTGAAAGATGATGCTGTGAAAGTGCTGCATTCAATATGCCAGCAAATTTGGAAAACTCAGCAGTGGTCGCAGGACTGGAAAGGTCAGTTTTCATTCCAATTCCAAAGAAAGGCAATGCCAAAGAATGCTCAAACTACTGCACAATTGCACTCATCTCACATGCTAGTAAAGCAATGCTCAGAATTCTGCAAGCCAGGCTTCATTATTATGTCAACCGTGAACTCCTTGATGTTCAAGCTGGTTTTAGAAAAGGCAGAGGAACCGGAGATCAAATTGCCAACATCCACTGGATCATGGAAAAAACAAGAGAGTTCCAGAAAAACATCTATTTCTGCTTTATTGACTATGCCAAAGCCTTTGACTGTGGATCACAATAAACTGTAGAAAATTCTGAAAGAGATGGGAATACCAGACCACCTGACCTGCCTCTTGAGTAATCTGTACGCAGGTCAGGAAGAACTGGACATGGAACAACAGACTGGTTCCAAATAGGAAAGGGAGTCCGTCAAGGTTGTATATTGTCACCCTGCTTATTTAACTTATATGCAGAGTACATCATGAGAAACACTGGAATGAAAGAAACACAAGCTGGAATCAAGATTGCCTGGAGAAATATCAATAACCTTAGAAATGCAGATGACACCACCCTTATGGCAGAAAGTGAAGAGGAGTTAAAAAGCCTCCTGATGAAAGTGAAAGAGGAGAGTGAAAAAGTTGGCTTAAAACTCAACATTCAGAAAACAAAGATCATGGCAACTGGTCCCATCACTTCATGGAAATAGCTGGGGAAACAGTGGAAACAGTGTCAGACTTTATTTTGGGGGNTTACACTATTTTGCTGATTAAAAACTTACATTGATTTCTTGTGCATGTGTGCTAAGTACGTTAGTCATGTCTGACTCTTTGTGATCCCACAGACTGTATCCCACTAGACTGCATTATCTATGGGAGTTTCCAGGCAAAAATACTGGTGTGGGTTGCCATACCCTCCTCCAGGGGATTTTCCCAACCCAGGGATTGAGCACAGGTCCCCTGTGTCCATCTCCTGCATTGACAGGTGAGTTCTTTACCTAGGAAGCCCCATTGATCTCTTCAGTTCAGTTCAGTTGAGTCGCTCAGTCGTGTCTGACTCTTTGGGACTCCATGAATTGCAGTACGCCAGGCCTCCCTGTCCATCACCTACTCCCACTCCCGGAGTTCACTCAACACATCCAAGTTGGTGATGCCATCCAGCCATCTCATCCTCTGTCGTCCCCTTCTCCTCCTGCCCCCAATCCCTCCCAGCATCACAGTCTTTTCCAATGAGTCAGCTCTTTGCATGAGGTGGCCAAAGTACTGGAGCTTCAGCTTCAGCATCATTCCTTCCAAAGAACACCCAGGGCTGATCTCCTTCAGAATGGACTGGTTGGATCTCCTTGCAGTCCAAGAGACTCTCAAGAGCCTTGTCTAACATCACAGTTCAAAAGCATCCATTCTTCGGTGCTCAGCCTTCTTCTCAGTCCAATTCTTGCATCCATACATGACCACTGGAGAAACTATAGCCTTGACTAAACGGACTTTTGTTGGCAAACTAATGCCTCTGCTTTTCAATATGCTATCTAGATTGCTGCTGCTGCTGCTAAGTCGCTTCAGTTGTGTCTGACTCTGTGCAACCCCATAGAGAGCAGCCTACCAGGCTCCGCCATCCCTGGGATTCTCCAGGCAAGAACACTGGAGTGGGCTGCCATTTCCTTCTCCACTGCATTAAAGTGAAAAGTGAAAGTGAAGTCGCTCAGTCGTGTCTGACCCTCAGCGACTCCATGGACTGCAGCCTTCCAGGCTCCTCTGTCCATAGGATTTTCCAGGCAAGAGTACTGGAGTGGGGTGCCATCGCCTTCTCCAGGCTATCTAGATTACAGGCCATCAAATCAAGGTTTCACTTTGAGGTAATCTGCCTTCTCCACCTAAGCTTTTCTCTCATTAATGCACACAGATTTACCAAGGCCATTTTTACTTGTTTTTATCTCTGTTTGGTTTCTCTTATTTGAATGAATATCTTCCCCACTAAAGTCAGTTCAGTCACTCAGTCGTGTCCGACTCTTTGCAACCACATGAATCACAGCATGCCAGGCCTCCCTGCTGCTCCTGTTGCTAAGTCGCATCAGTCATGTCTGACTCTCTGTGACCCCATAGATGGCAGCCCACTGGGATTCCCCATCCCTGGGATTCTCCAGGCAAGAATACTGGAGTGGATTGCCATTTCCTTCTCCAATGCATGAAAGTGAAAAGTGAAAGTGAAGTCGCTCAGTCGTGTCCGACTCTTAGTGTGATGCCATCCAGCCATCTCATCCTTTGTCGTCCCCTTCTCCTTCTGCCCCCAATCCCTCCAAGTATCAGGGTCTTTTCCAGTGAGTCACCTCTCCGCATGAGGTGGCCAAAGTATTGGAGTTTCAGCTTCAGCATCAGTCCTTCCAATGAACACTCAGGACTAATCTCCTTTAGGATGGACTGGTTGGATCTCCTTGCAGTCCAAGGGACTCTCAAGAGGCTTCTCCAACACCACAGTTCAAAAGCATCAATTCTTCAGTGCTCAGCTTTCATCACAGTCCAACTCTCACATCCATACATGACCACTGGAAAAACCCTTGCCTTGACTAGACGGATCTTTGTTGGCAAAGTAATGTCTCTGCTTTTCAATATACTATCTAGGTTGGTCATAACTTTCCTTCCAAGGAGTAAGCATCTTTTAATTTCATGGCTGCAGTCACCATCTGCAGTGACTTTGGAGCCCAAAAAATAAAGTCTGACACTGTTTCCACTGTTTCCCCATCTATTTGCCATGAAGTGATGGGACCAGATGCCATGATCTTCATTTTCTGAATGTCGAGCTTTAAGCCAACTTTTTCACTCTCCTCTTTCACTTTCATCAAGAGGCTTTTTATTTCCTCTTCACTTTCTGCCATAAAGTGAAAGTGAAGTCGCTCAGTCATGTCCAACTCTTTCTGACCCTTGGACTGTAGACTACCAGGCTCCTCTGTCCATGGAATTTTCCAGGCAAGAGTACTGGCGTGGGTTGCCATTTCCTTCTCCAGGTAATCTTCCCAACCCAGGGATTGAATCCAGGTCTCCCGCACTGCAGATAGACACTTTACCATCTGAGCCACCTGGGAAGCCCTAAGGGTGGTGTCATCTGCATATCTGAGGTTATTGATATTTCTCCCGGCAATCTTGATTCAAGCTTGTGCTTCTTCCAGCCCACTAAAATATGTCATTGAAAATCCTAAGTATCATCTGAGACCCAGTTCACTCATTTGTTTACTCAATAAATGTTTGAGCTCTTGTGTGCCAGATACTGTGCTAGGTCCCAAGGAATCAAAAATGAGAAACACTAAGGATCTCATGGTTAATGACACTGATAATACAGCACATGGTGAGGATACTGATAAAGATACACACTGGGGATGGAGTGATGTCAGCGCTATAGCTGTGTAAGTTGACCCTTGCTTGTGCCCCACCCCTAAGAAAAATTTTGCATCTCTCCACAGACAAAAGTGCCTTTGTGGGAGCTGTAAGTGTCTATGAAGAGGGATCTGGGAGGAATCTTGCCCAATGTGCACTGAGTAACAGACATAAAACCATGATCTTGGCCCTGGCTTTGGACCCTGCAGTGGCCCATGAACTGGCTCCAGCCCCTCCTGTCCTCAGCTCAGGAACTCCTGCAAAACACTGTCTTAGACAATCACTTACCGATGAAAGAGCCATTGTGGAACTCCAGGTTTCTAGCAGAGAACTTCCAGGACAATAGTGAAGCAAAAGAATTAAAAGCTTGGACATATCAGAAAGGGTTAAAAAAAAAAAAGAAAAAGAAAAACATGATTTTACCACATCAACCCTCCCCCAACACAACACAGCTTAGGGCCAAGAGCTATCTTCTGAGCCTGTGATATCTCCAACAAGGGAAAGTGAGAGTGTCTGAGTGACCACCTGGCCTCCCCAGCTGTGTGGAACACAGAAAGCAGCTCATTTCCTTTTCAACCCATCCATGAACTGAATCACAAACTTCAGGACTGGGGAGTGGGAAGAGTCTGGGAGGACACCAGATAGACTTCTTGGAGGGTGTTGAAAGAACACGGTTCATACTGTGTTGTGGACTCCATCAAGAAACCATAAGCTGCTGGGGATGCATCACTCATGATCGTCATAACAGGTGCACAAGCACTCCCAGTTCTTGGCACAACCTAATATACACACATGTCCCCACCCTGTGTCCAGTGCCCTGTGTGCATTTCTCACAACAGTAGTGATGAAACAGTGAGGCCCCCGGGCACAGAGGCCTCATTTTGATTCGTATTTCTTTAGGCAAGATTCCAGCCTTCATGACCTTACTTGAATTCCAAAGGGCAGTTTCAAACACACCCATGTTAGTGCATGTAGCTATCTCTCATTCTACTTAATGGTTGCATAGCAGTAAAGAATCCTCCTGCCAATGCAGGCGATGCAGGAGACACAGGTTCGATCCCTGGGTAAGGGAGATACCCTGGAGTAAGAAATAACAACCCACTCTAGGATTCTTGCCTGGAAAATTCCATACACAGAGGAGCATAGTGAGTTACAATCCATGGGGTCACAAAGAGTCAGACACGACTGAGCACACACAAAAAACGAGCCAGAATCTGCAGGCCAGAAAGAAAACCATAGCTTTAGCACCACCTTTGGGAAAACAAAAGGGAAACTATCAGCACTTGGCAAGGTAGTTAAAGGTTTGAAGATGCCATTTTAGGCACCATGAACAGATTGACCAAAGTGTGAGAGTGAGAAGCACTACTCTACTGGAAGTGGAAGAGGTTGGTGGCCGATGGGAAATGCAGGAAATTTGGTGGGAGGCAGGGAGTGGAAAATGAGTCTGGAGATGCAAGCCACATCAGATAATGACAGTCCAGTTTTAAGAGCTTAGTACTTTAACTCTGCTGGTTGAAATTGGAAGTGAATGTGTGAGCCATAGGACACATATAAATCTGATAAAAATGAGCTTCAAAGCAAGTGTAGGATTCACTGGCTAACCCATTAGCTCAGATCATGAATCCTTATTACCAAATTCAGAATTAAATTGAAGAAAGTAGGGAAAACAGCTAGACCATTCAGGTATGACCTAAATCAAACCCCTTATGATTATACAGTGGAAGTGAGAAATAGATTTAAGGGCCTAGATCTGATTGATAGAGTGCCTGATGAGCTATGATATGAGGTTCGTGACACTGTACAGAAGACAGGGATCAAGACCATCCCCATGGAAAAGAAATGCAAAAAAGTAAAATGGCTGTCTGGAGAGGCCTTACAAATAGCTGTGAAAAGAAGAGAGGCGAAAAGCAAAGGAGAAAAGGAAAGATATAAGCATCTGAATGCAGAGTTCCAAAGAAAAGCAAGAAGAGATACGAAAGCCTTCTTCAGTGATTAATGCAAAGAAATAGAGGAAAAGAACAGAATGGAAAAGACTAGAGATCTCTTCAAGAAAATCAGAGATACCAAGGGAACATTTCATGCAAAGATGGGCTCGATAAAGGACAGAAATGGTCTGGACCTAACAGAAGCAGAAGATATTAAGAGGTGGCAAGAATACACGAAGAACTGTAAAAAAAGATCTTCACAACCCAGATAATCATGATGATGTGATCACTAATCTAGAGCCAGACATCTTGGAATGTGAATTTAAGTGGGCCTTACAAAGCAGCACTATGAACAAAGCTAGTGGAGGAGATGGAACTCCAGTTGAGCTGTTTCAAATCCTGAAAGATGATGCTGTGAAAGTGCTGCATTCAATATGCCAGCAAATTTGGAAAACTCAGCAGTGGTCGCAGGACTGGAAAGGTCAGTTTTCATTCCAATTCCAAAGAAAGGCAATGCCAAAGAATGCTCAAACTACTGCACAATTGCACTCATCTCACATGCTAGTAAAGCAATGCTCAGAATTCTGCAAGCCAGGCTTCATTATTATGTCAACCGTGAACTCCTTGATGTTCAAGCTGGTTTTAGAAAAGGCAGAGGAACCGGAGATCAAATTGCCAACATCCACTGGATCATGGAAAAAACAAGAGAGTTCCAGAAAAACATCTATTTCTGCTTTATTGACTATGCCAAAGCCTTTGACTGTGGATCACAATAAACTGTAGAAAATTCTGAAAGAGATGGGAATACCAGACCACCTGACCTGCCTCTTGAGTAATCTGTACGCAGGTCAGGAAGAACTGGACATGGAACAACAGACTGGTTCCAAATAGGAAAGGGAGTCCGTCAAGGTTGTATATTGTCACCCTGCTTATTTAACTTATATGCAGAGTACATCATGAGAAACACTGGAATGAAAGAAACACAAGCTGGAATCAAGATTGCCTGGAGAAATATCAATAACCTTAGAAATGCAGATGACACCACCCTTATGGCAGAAAGTGAAGAGGAGTTAAAAAGCCTCCTGATGAAAGTGAAAGAGGAGAGTGAAAAAGTTGGCTTAAAACTCAACATTCAGAAAACAAAGATCATGGCAACTGGTCCCATCACTTCATGGAAATAGCTGGGGAAACAGTGGAAACAGTGTCAGACTTTATTTTGGGGGCTCCAAAATCACTGCAGATGGTGACTGCAGCCATGAAATTAAAAGATGCTTACTTCTTGGAAGAAATGTTATGACCAACCTAGATACTATATTGAAAAGCAGAGACATTACTTTGCCAACAAAGATCCGCCTAGTCAAGGCAATGGTTTTTCCAGTGGTCATGTATGGATGTGAGAATTGGACTGTGAAGAAGGGTGAGCGCCGAAGAATTGATGCTTTTGAACTGTGGTGTTCAAGAAGACTCTTGAGAGTCCCTTGGACTGCAAGGAGATCCAACCAGTCCATTCTGAAGGAGATCAGCCCTGGGATTTCTTTGGAAGGAATGATGCTAAAGCTGAAACTCCAGTACTTTGGCCACCTCATGCGAAGAGTTGACTCATTGGAAAAGACTCTGATGCTGGGAGGGATTGGGGGCAGGAGGAGAAGGGGACGACCAAGGATGAGAGGCTGGATGGCATCACTGACTCGATGGACGTGAGTCTGAGTGAATTCCGAGAGATGGTGAACAGGGAGGCCTGGCGTGCTGCGATTCATGGGGTCACAAAGAGTTGGACATGACTGAGCGACTGAACTGAACTGAACTGAACTTGAGCGTTCTCTAGCAAAACTCTTATTAGTCTTTGCCCTGCTTCATTCTGTATTCCAAGGCCAAATTTGCCTGTTAACCCAGGTGTTTCTTGACTTCCTACTTTTGCATTCCAGTCCCCAAAGAATGTACTAGGAGTTAAAAGACTGAGGTGGAGATCTAACACTGATGATCTACTGCCTCCCTTTTAACCTGGGGCAGTTAATCTGCATGTGGCATAAGGCTGAGAATTCAGGCTTGATCTCTGAGAGTGGATGTTCATAACAGAAAAGCTATTACTACTTTTGATGATTGTACTGAGCAGAAGTGACAAAATGGTGGACTTGAAAGACTTCAAATATATGGTAGTCCTCCATCAAGACATTTGCCATATTCTGTAACTCTAAGAAGCAAGAGGCTAAACCTGTGAATCAAATATACCATTGAAAAGCGGAATAAAATTTCTTGTAATTTCTCTGGTCTGAAGAAACCAAGAGAATCCTAGAGGGTTGTGCACTATGCACAAGGGTAAACCAGACATAGACTGAATCTCATAAAACTGCAACCAGCTTCAACTAAGCACAGACCCTGATTGCCTTAGAGTGATCATCTTTGCACATTATTTGTCTGGCAGAGGAGAGGGTGAGCCCTCTCTTGTGGGAGAGAACAGCGTCTAGAGATTCTACAGTTTCTATACACAGTATATGGCTTTCAATAAAAGCATGAAAGCACATTCACACAGGTGATTCATTTCTTTGAAGTTAACAAAGACTTAAAATAATGGTAATCAAGGACTTCAAAAATAGAAAGAAACATGGACAAAATAAACAATTTTGGAACAAAACAGAAAACTAAAATATGTTAAAAAATCAAATGGTAGTTCTAGAATTGAGAAAGACAATCTGTAGTTAACTACAATATCTGAAATTGAGGGGGTAGTTTTAAGAGCAGATTGATATGCAGGAGACAGGATTAGTGAACTGGAAAAGAAAAGATGAATACAAAATTCCCAAACAAAAACTCAAAGGAAAAAAGAGAAAATATAGGGAAAAGGTTAGGAAACAAATCTAGTACATTTTATACTGGAGTCCTAAAGGGGAAAAATACAATGAGACAGAGGCAATATTTGATGAAATAAGGGCCAAGATTTTCCAAAACTCATGAAAATGTATCAACCTATAGATAAAGAAGCTCTGTGAACCTCAAGCAGAATAAGATGAAGAAAATTATATGTTGTAACATCAGAATAAAACGCTTTATATATATATATATATATATAAAATCTTAAAAGCAGTCAGAGAAACTAGATACTTTTTAAAGCAGCAACAATAAACCTAATAGCAGATTTCTCAACAGAATTGTGGGATCCAAAGACAATGGAATGATATCTTTAAAGTGCTGAAAGAAAATAGCAAGGTAAATCCTACTTCCAAAGAAAATATAGTATATAAATGATAGCAAAACAAAAAAAGAAAGAAAAGCAGTATTTGTCACCAGAAGACTTGCACTAAAAGCAATACTAAATAAAGTTCTTTAGTCAGAAGGCAAATGATCTCAGATAGAAACATGAAAATTCAAGAAGCAATGAGGACCACTGGAAAAGTATATATGGAGATCAGTATACTGGAAATAACACACACAATAAGACTGTCTTGTGGAATTTAACATATATGTAGAATCAAACTTCATCATAATAATGCAAAATGTGAGAAAGGAGTTAACAGGGCCCAAATAGTTCTTACATTATGGGAAAATGGTATAAGTAATAATTTACATTAAACTGAGATAAGGCAAAGATGGATATTTTAATTCAGGGTAATTACAAAAAATAAAAGGATGTCTAATAAGTTATTAGGGAAAACTGGGACTATTATAAAACCTAAAACAAAAGAGGATAAGAAAAGAAGAAAAAATAAAACGTGATTTTAAACATATCAGGAACATGGGAATTCCCTGGCCATCCAGTGGCTGGGTGCTTTCACTGCTGTAGCCAGGGTTCAATCCCTGGTGGAGAAGCTAAGATACCAGAAACTGAACAGCACAGTCATAATATTATTAATTTAAAAAAAATCAGTAACACAGGTAGAAACCAAACTATATCAGTAATTCCATTAAATGCAAAGGACTAAATATTTCAATTAAAATACTAAAATTATCATGTTGGATTAAAAATCAAATCAGAAAAATCCAAACTATAATTAGTACAGGAGACACACATTTTTAAAAAAGATACAGAAAGGCCCAAAATTAAACAACACAGAGATACACTACAATACTAACCAAAAAGAAAGCCGTATTAATATTGGACTTTAAGCTAAAAGCATTATTAGAGATAAAGACATTTCTTAATGAGAAAGGGATCATTCTGCCAGCAAAATATGATTTCACCTGTGAGTATAGTGTGTGTGTGTGTGTGTGTTTCCAACAACATGACTTCTAAATCTTTACAGCAAATATAAACTAAAAAATAGACAATTTCACAATCATAAAGGGGAAACTTCGGACTTTCCTGGTTAAGAATCCGCCTTCTAACTCAGGGGATGTGGGTTCGATCCCTGGTAGATGAACTAAGATCCCACCCTGCACGGGACAACTAAGCCTTCGCTCCACAACTAGAGAGAAGAAACCAAAACCTGATGCAGCCAAACAAATATCTTTTTAAAAGAGGGGGGAAGCTTGCACACATCACCCATAATGGCTGTGAGAACAAACAAATATCATAAGCAAAATTAACAAACTTGAACTTTCAAGAAGAAAGAACAGTCTTGTCAACAAATGGTGCACCAGGTTGGCCCTCAGCTGGCATCTAGGAACATTGCTTTTGAAACTCTTCTTATGCAATGTGAGGTTATCTGCTGTGCTGGCATCATTTCAGTGAATACCTGCTTACCTTCTGGGAGCCTACAATTTTGGTGGGCCACGTATGCCTACATGGTTTAGCCCCCAGTAAAGCCCCTGAACACTGTGCCCGTGTTCCTGCATCCACTGCTGGAGGAAGACTCCACTCTGTGTGGGCCCCTTCAGAGGGAGCTTCATGGTTGGGCCCCTTCAGAGGGAGCTTCATGGTTTCCTCTAGACTCTGATCTGTCTTTTCACCTTACAGATGCAGCTGCATACCTCTTCTGTGTTGCTGAAACAAACCAACAAATCTTAGCTGTGAGTATGAGCATATGCTTCATCTTGTGAATTCTTCTATTGGCACATTGAATGTGTGGATGTTCATGGGATGAGTATATTGGAAGTGCTTACACAAATGGCATCACAACTGTTCCCAAAAATGTATATTAAGAGTTTACAATAAAATACTGTACACACAACTCATAGTGTTCTTTTGCACTAAAAAGATTTCAACAAAAGCAAGTGAAAGATACGAGGAAAGCATAGCTCAGAACTTGGACACATGCCAGCATAATAAAAACAACTTCCTCCTGGGGTGAGAAAGGCATGCCCCTCCCTCTGCAACCACAAAACCTAAGAGAGTGCTGTAAGTTTTTAAAGAAATGTATCCTATTATATGAAAATGCCTTCAAATGCGAGAACTTTTAGGTGACTATTCCCTCTTCCTATTAATACAAAACCAAATTCTTACATGTAAAATGAGAGCAGAAATTTAAATGTAACATGATACAAATAAGTGATAGAACACTATTTTAGGTTATCACCAAGATACTATTGCATCACAAAATATTTCTAGAACCAAAAATGTCAGCTGTCCACAAATTTCCTACTAATTTCTACTACAAAGTTATTACTATTAATGAAAAAACTCCTTGTCAAAGTGTATCAATATGCAGTTTAGGAGTTTACAGATCTTAGTACAAAAAAAAAAAATTTAGAAATGACTAGTTATGGGCTTCCTTGGTAGCTCAGATGGTAAGGAATCTGCCTGCAATGCAGGAAAGCTGGGTTCAATCCCTAGGTCAGGAAGATCCCCTAGAGAAGGGAATGGCAATGCACTCCAGTATTCTTAACTAGAGAACCCATGGACAGAGGAGCCTGGTGGGCTAGTCTATAAGGTCACAGAGTCACACATGACTGANAATCAGTAACACAGGTAGAAACCAAACTATATCAGTAATTCCATTAAATGCAAAGGACTAAATATTTCAATTAAAATACTAAAATTATCATGTTGGATTAAAAATCAAATCAGAAAAATCCAAACTATAATTAGTACAGGAGACACACATTTTTAAAAAAGATACAGAAAGGCCCAAAATTAAACAACACAGAGATACACTACAATACTAACCAAAAAGAAAGCCGTATTAATATTGGACTTTAAGCTAAAAGCATTATTAGAGATAAAGACATTTCTTAATGAGAAAGGGATCATTCTGCCAGCAAAATATGATTTCACCTGTGAGTATAGTGTGTGTGTGTGTGTGTGTTTCCAACAACATGACTTCTAAATCTTTACAGCAAATATAAACTAAAAAATAGACAATTTCACAATCATAAAGGGGAAACTTCGGACTTTCCTGGTTAAGAATCCGCCTTCTAACTCAGGGGATGTGGGTTCGATCCCTGGTAGATGAACTAAGATCCCACCCTGCACGGGACAACTAAGCCTTCGCTCCACAACTAGAGAGAAGAAACCAAAACCTGATGCAGCCAAACAAATATCTTTTTAAAAGAGGGGGGAAGCTTGCACACATCACCCATAATGGCTGTGAGAACAAACAAATATCATAAGCAAAATTAACAAACTTGAACTTTCAAGAAGAAAGAACAGTCTTGTCAACAAATGGTGCACCAGGTTGGCCATCAGCTGGCATCTAGGAACATTGCTTTTGAAACTCTTCTTATGCAATGTGAGGTTATCTGCTGTGCTGGCATCATTTCAGTGAATACCTGCTTACCTTCTGGGAGCCTACAATTTTGGTGGGCCACGTATGCCTACATGGTTTAGCCCCCAGTAAAGCCCCTGAACACTGTGCCCGTGTTCCTGCATCCACTGCTGGAGGAAGACTCCACTCTGTGTGGGCCCCTTCAGAGGGAGCTTCATGGTTGGGCCCCTTCAGAGGGAGCTTCATGGTTTCCTCTAGACTCTGATCTGTCTTTTCACCTTACAGATGCAGCTGCATACCTCTTCTGTGTTGCTGAAACAAACCAACAAATCTTAGCTGTGAGTATGAGCATATGCTTCATCTTGTGAATTCTTCTATTGGCACATTGAATGTGTGGATGTTCATGGGATGAGTATATTGGAAGTGCTTACACAAATGGCATCACAACTGTTCCCAAAAATGTATATTAAGAGTTTACAATAAAATACTGTACACACAACTCATAGTGTTCTTTTGCACTAAAAAGATTTCAACAAAAGCAAGTGAAAGATACGAGGAAAGCATAGCTCAGAACTTGGACACATGCCAGCATAATAAAAACAACTTCCTCCTGGGGTGAGAAAGGCATGCCCCTCCCTCTGCAACCACAAAACCTAAGAGAGTGCTGTAAGTTTTTAAAGAAATGTATCCTATTATATGAAAATGCCTTCAAATGCGAGAACTTTTAGGTGACTATTCCCTCTTCCTATTAATACAAAACCAAATTCTTACATGTAAAATGAGAGCAGAAATTTAAATGTAACATGATACAAATAAGTGATAGAACACTATTTTAGGTTATCACCAAGATACTATTGCATCACAAAATATTTCTAGAACCAAAAATGTCAGCTGTCCACAAATTTCCTACTAATTTCTACTACAAAGTTATTACTATTAATGAAAAAACTCCTTGTCAAAGTGTATCAATATGCAGTTTAGGAGTTTACAGATCTTAGTACAAAAAAAAAAAATTTAGAAATGACTAGTTATGGGCTTCCTTGGTAGCTCAGATGGTAAGGAATCTGCCTGCAATGCAGGAAAGCTGGGTTCAATCCCTAGGTCAGGAAGATCCCCTAGAGAAGGGAATGGCAATGCACTCCAGTATTCTTAACTAGAGAACCCATGGACAGAGGAGCCTGGTGGGCTAGTCTATAAGGTCACAGAGTCACACATGACTGAAAGACTAAGCAGCAGTAGCAGTTATCTATACATAGGAATTTCTACGAGTGAAATCAGATGAATTTCTACCTGCTATCTTGTCTGTACAACACAACTGTCAGAGCAGTCAGAGAAGTACTATAAAAAAATGAGAACTGTCACAAATAATAGGCATCACATTTTAGGGCCATTAAACTGCAATTAAACTTCTGCTTTAAGAAAAATTTTTGGAAGTCATAGTTAACAGTTGATCAGTTCAGTTCAGTCGCTCAGTCGTGTCCGACTCTTTGTGACCCCATGAATCAAAGCACACCAGACTTCCCTGTTCATCACCATCTCCCGGAGTTCACTCAGACTCACGTCCATCGAGTCCGTGAATAAATTTTAAAATCTGGATTTGTCATGTTTTATTAATAGTCACTTCAATAGCTTCACCAAGAATCTCTCTTAATCCAAGGGGAAAATAAATGTCCCTAATCTTTCCACATTAAAAATACAGAACTGTGACAGAGCAGGATTCTGTAAAACATTAATGAGTAAATCATGTACAAAGCAGGTCATTGTATAAAACAATAAAGGAAATGAAAAACTACATATGGTCATGTTTTTATCATTTTTTAAAAAGTTACTGTTTTGAATACTAACTCAGCACAAGCTACCCTTGTGCTTTGTGTTTCTCACCTAATCCATTTTGATTCTTTTGAAATTGACAAACTAACTTTAAAAATTCCCCTAACAGAATTCATGGAGGAGTAGCAAAAATGAATAATCATATATGGTTTACATAGGCATGTGTAAAGCTTGTTCAGGAATCGTATGCTTTTGAGATAGTTGGGGGATAAGGGTTAGGTTATCCTGCATGGCTTGATAAATATACAATAAATCATGGATTTATTTTACATGGCAGTTGTCAGTGTCCAGAATCCAATTTCAAAACGGTTTCTAACTGTCTCAAATCTCAAAGCACTGAGGACCTTAAAAAGTGGGATTAAAAAGACTACCTATTTTCCTCATTCCCAAGAGGTCCTTAAATTAATGGCTAATCTATAAAAGAAGGTCCTTGTCTTCAGATTTAGTTAGGTACTGATGTACTCTTTTTTAGAATTGAACACATCAATAAACCCAAAATAGTGATCTGACTGATCACTATGCTGCTTCTGACTTTTAATTAACGATGAGAATTTGTGCTCACTCCTCAAGAGAGTGGCTGTACATTTCATATGTAAGCAAAGGCAAACAAGAGTTAAGCAAGCTTCAAAACTTTAATACAGAAAAACAGACACTTCCAAAAATAAATGTCACACAAATAAAAGGTTTTTAAAAAGTGAAAGATATTCATGGAACAAAACCCTTTATTATCAAAATATACTTAATACTTAAATCTAATGATGTTAAGTGTTCAAATTCTGGGCCAACGTAGCTTGTAATAACATTGTAAAGTAGTGTTTTTCATGATAAGGCTGTTTTAAGACATCACAATATAGTTACTTTTTAAACCTATATTTTCTTAAACATCCATTTCACAATTCATTTATTTATTTTACATTCATTTGTAAAAACACATTTTATAACACTGGGTTATTTTGTGCTTTAATAATAATGAACCATGGTAAAATACTTCAGTGATTTAAAATCTTTGCTAATGACTATACCCATTACAGAATTTTTGGACACTTATACAGCTACTACAATAATCAGAAGACCTACAACTCTTCTTAAAAATGACACTCAAGTTTGGTAAACATGGTAATAATTAGAGATGTACTTTTTTCTAAGTTAAATCATCAGGATTTCCTAGTTTTTTTTTTTTTTAAATCTGCAAAGATAATCTGCTCATTTAAGTCACTTTAAACTGACAAATTATAAAAAAGAGGAAAAGTGTTATTTTAGAATTTTCTTTATAATTTCTATGGTTAAAACATGGATGTCCTCTTTTAAACTGTGATAGCAGTAAAATTCTATTTTTGAAATTCTAGATTTTAAAATGTTAAGAAATACAATGCTAGTTACATCTAGAGGGGTATTTTAATGAAGTAACCTAATTATTCTTCTGGTCTATAAAGATTTTTCTTCAATGTGGGTGACACTGCCACATTCATCCACATTCATCTCAGTACTCTAGAAAATAATTCATTTTATATGTAATCTGAATTCTCTTCTATAACAAAGGACTAATGTATATCATCCTTTAGATTGACAATTTAGTAGACAGATACAAATCTACAGCAAAATTTATATAATTAACGGTGCTTAAGTTGGACACAACTGAGAGACTAAGCACGCACTCAATGCTAAGTACAACAGATTTCATCCTTACAATTTGGAATTAATTTTCATGCAAAATTTTATATAGAGTATTGACCCTTACTTGTAGATAAGGCAGATTTTTATCTTTCAAAGTAACCAAGACAAATAGTAGAAAAAGCATTTTATTTAAATGGAAAAAGCTACATTAAGATCTGTAAAAGGTGTCAATATAATATTGCCTATACAGAAAAATTTCAGATGTGAATAGCAACAAATAAAAGTTATACATCTTTCTACTTAGCAGTGCAATTAATTCACATTGTAATAAAGTTAAGTCAAGTATAACAAAATCAAAACGTTTCTCCATAATCAGTATATTGAGAATACAGTGTAAAGATCATTTCAGGTCTAAGAAACCTGCAATCAATCTACAGAATATCCCAAGACAAGGGAGACAGTTAATTCATTTCATTATCAGCTGTTGGGTTTTTTCAATACTGTTCACAGGAAAAAAGTAACAAGTTGACATACATGTAAATAGAATATATTTAGTCTATACAGTAAAAAAATACAAATTATAAAGTGAGCTAACAAAGAATGAAATCTGAATACAGATTTATAAAACTGACAACATCTTAGATAACACATACAGTATTTTTCATGTAAAAACATCTAGCTTCAGCAAAAAATAATTTGGTTGCTTTTCAGATGCATTGCAGATCTTGTAAGCTGAAGATGCAGATGTCCAAGTATCTTAAAAACCATAATAAATGTCTTTCTCAATGCATACAAAATGATAAATGCTCTCATCACAGTCTCAAGAATATTTTTGGAAGTTTGTTTTGTCTTGCTTCAGAAATACATTTAAAATGGGTAAAAATAAGGATTTCATGGTACAATGAAACAGTAAACAGTGCTCAATTTACTGCTAATTGTTGAAAAAAAACCTAGATTTTACAGTACTCTGGTATATATGAAATTTTTTTTGATTTTACATTGCATATTTCTGAGTCCATTCTCTTGCGTGTCTGTTGTATCTGTAGATATACAAAAGGGATACAGTAAAAACATACAAATTAAATGTTTTAGAAGATCTGTCTATGTAAAACTGTCTAACTTTTTACATTTAATCACAATAATCATACACATACCAATTACTGGGTCAATGTGACTTTGGTTCATACATAAATAAAACAGAAAACATAAGGGGTTTCTTAAACTAATAGATCTCTTTACAACCTATACGAAAATGTACCTAAGTTATAAATAAGAAAATAAAGAAGTCATAAATAACAAAATAAAGAAGTCAATTTCTAATACAAATCTATAAAAGCCAACCCTGAATGGTCATTATCTGTAAAATACAAATGAATCAATGGTACCAGCAAGGTGTAGGTCAGTTTAGGGGTAGTTAGGGATAACTTCTCTTCCTGGGAGAAAGTAAAGAATATGACATTCAGTACTTTCCAATTACCAACTTCTTAAATTTTAGGTTTACTACTTAGAATACAGTTACTATCAAAAAACATGCATATTATGCAAAGGCAAAATAAGTACTATTAAATAGTAAAGGATGAAACAGTAAGTGGGAAGGGGTGAGTTTTTTGTAAAAAGAGTAACAGAGTTTAAAAAGAAAGATTTACTCCTTTGGAAAGATACTTAACAAAAATAATAACCGTAACTAAATGTACTTAAATACACTGATAATACTTAAGTTTTGGCAGACTATATAGAAATGCATAGAAACCAATATAAGCAAACACTTACTTTTCTTTGTCTGATTTATAGATTTGTGCAATATCTGGTACTAAGGGATCATCTGGATTAGGGTCACAAAGCAGAGAACATATGGACAATAAAACTAGATTTAAAAGAGAACACCATATTAGGTAGTGAGTTTTCTACTTTACACAAAAGTACATATGTAAAAATAATTTTAATGAATAGACAGTAAACTTATTTTAAAAAAAGCAAAATGAACACATTAAATTACATTTGAGATTAAAACACACAGATTCCAAATACACAGTTGGAAAGTATTAGAATATCATCCTAACCTCAGATGTTTCTTAGAGATACTTTTTTACTTTAACAAGAAAACTGTCCACTTTTTATTCTATTTTAATGCAAAAAAAATCTGTGTTCTAACCAATTCAAGGTAAAGTAATCAAATTATAGTTAATAGTTCAAACTATTTTGGGAGACTGAGCTCATGCACTTTTTATTTGGGCTTAGAGCTGAAGAGGGAAGATTCGTAAATTACTTTCAATGGAATTTTTTATTACATGTACAGTATTTGTATAAAATGCATTAAAAATAATATGCACAGCTATCATTACATAACTTGTATATTTTACAATGTAAATTAAAATTGAAAAACTATAGTAGTTGTTACTTGCCATGTTGAATCCAAATACCAATGCAAATATCTATACTTTAAAAAGCAAAAACAAACAAGAAAACTAAGTATCTGAAAAAGAAGGGAACAAGGACTCTGGTTCCTCATTGTCTGCTTCCATGCCACCACTTCCAAGGGGATACATGGAGTCTTTGGAACAACCTTCCATCTTCACCTTCCTCTACTATGTTCACTTTTCCTACTGTTACACATCCAATGGTGAATTTATAAGGCAGATGTGATCCTTAAATGACCTGGAAAGGGGGCAATAAGGGCTAAGAAAAACTAACATTTTATTCCTCTTTTATCTTCCATCTACCCAATGAAATTTTACGTCTGTATATTAAACGAACAGGGTCAATTATCTGGGCTCATGTCTCCAGGAAGTTTCTAACCTTAACTCATGATAAAAAGTGAAATAAAACATTTAAAATATTAAACAGTGAAAAATGAACACATATAAGGAAAATACAAGCTACTTTATAAACTAAGCAAGAAGGAGGTTCCTCATCTCCCCCCTCCTGCTACCAAGAGCCCTGTACCCTGATTTCAGTATTATGCACACAAAACAAATGTTTTAAGGGAAAAGGTAACAATAGTTAACGTTCATTTGAGGCCATAGGACTGGAAAAGGTCAGCTTTCATTCCAATCCCAAAGAAAGGCAAAGCCAAAGAATGCTCAAACTACCACACAATTGTACTCATCTCACACGCTAGTAAGGTAATGCTCAAAATACTCCAAGCCAGGCTTCAGCAATACGTGAACCATGAACTCTCAGATGTTCAAGCTGGATTTTGAAAGGCAGAGGAACCACAGATCAAATTGCCAACATCTGCTGGATCATCAAAAAAGCAAGAGAGCTACAGAAAAACATCTATTTCTGCTTTAATGACTATGCCAAAGCCTTTGACTGTGTGGATCACAATAAACTGTGGAAAATTTTGAAAGAGATGGGAATACCAGACCACTTGACCTGCTTCTTGAGAAACCTATATGCAAGTCAGGAAGCAACAGTTAGACCTGGACATGGAACAACAGACTGGTTCCAAACAGGAAAAGGAGTACGTCAAGGCTGTATATTGTCACCCTGCTTATTTAACTTATATGCAGAGTACATCATGAGAAACACTGGGCTGGATGAAACACAAGCTGGAATCAAGATTGCCGGGAGAAATATCAATAACCTTAGATATGCAGATGATACCACCATTATGGCAGAAAGTGAAGAGAAACTAAAAAGTTTCTTGATGAAAGTGAAAGAGGAGAGTGAAAAAGTTTGTTTAAAGCTCAACATTCAGAAAACGAAGATCATGGCATCTGGTCCCATAACTTCATGGCAAATAGATGGGGAAACAGTTGAAATAGTGTCAGACTTTATTTTGGGGGGCTCCAAAAATCACTGCAGATGGTGACTGCAGCTATGAAATTAAAAGAAGCTTACTCCTTGGAAAGAAAGTTATGACCAACCTAGATAGCATATTAAAAAGCAAAGACATTACTTTGCCAATAAAGGTCTGTTTAGTCAAGGCTATGGTTTTTCCAGTAGTCATTTATATCTATGGATGTGGCAGTTGGACTATAAAGAAAGCTGAGCGCAGATTGATGCTTTTGAATTGTGGTGTTGGAGAAGACTTGAGAGTCCTATGGACTGCAAAGAGATCCAACCAGTCCATCCTAAAGGAGATCAGTCCTGAGTGTTCACTGGAAGGACTGATGTTGAAGCTGAAACTCCAATACTTTGGCCACCTGATGCAAAGAGCTGAGTCACTGGAAAAGACACTGATGCTGGGAAAGATTGAAGGCAGGAGGAGAAGGGGACGACAGGATGAGATGGTTGGATGGCACTGCCAACTCAATGGACATGAGTCTGGGTAAACTGTGGGAGTTGGTGATGGACAGGGAGGCCTGGAGTGCTGCAGTCTATGGGGTTGCAAAGAGTCGGACATGACTGAGTGACTGAACTGAACTGAACTGAACTAGCTTTACTAGGTGCTAATTGCATAGTGACCATACGTGGTAATACTATTATAATTTCTTATTTGACATATGAGGAAACTAAGGTTATGTGAAACTGTTCTTAAAGGACCACTTCTAAGCTAACTAATGAGAATTGACTGTATAGCGCAAGGAATTCTACTCAATGCTCTATGGTGACCTAAATGGGAAGGAAGGAAGGAAGGTGAAGTCGTTCAGTCGTGTCCGACTCTTTGCGACCCTGTGGACTGTAACCTACTGGGCTTCTCTGTACATGGGATTCTCCAGGCAAGGATACTGGAGTGGATTGCCATTTCCTTCTCCAGGGGATCTTCCCGACCCAGGGATCGCACTCGGGTCTCCTGCATTGGAGGCAGGCGCTTTAACCTCTGAGCCACCAGGGAAGGCCGACCTAAATGAGAAGGCAATCCAAAAAAGAGGGGATACATATATATGTAAAGCTGATTCACTTTGCTGTACAGCAGAAACTAACACAATATTGTAAAGCAAATATACTCCAACAATTTTTTTTAAGTTTCTAGAAGTCGACAAAATGAATTGTTTTTTATAAAAATTTATGCTATCAGTATCAGAAGGTAAGTATTTAACACCTGGCAGTCTGCACTTTCTCTTGTAATCATTTAGCTGCATAGTTCAGTCAGTTCAGTCATTCAGTTGTGTCCAACCTTTTGCTACTCCATGGACTGCAGCATACCAGGCTTCCCTGTCCTTTACCAACTCCTGGAGCTTGCTCAAACTCACGTCCATTGAGTTGGTGATGCCATCCAACCATCTCATCTTCTGTGGTCCCCTTCTCCTCCTGCATAAGCTAACTGAATTTCATTTTGTGATACTACTGCAGGAAAGTTTATTAATTTGAATAACCTTATGACAGTTATCTTTCCTATATCTAGTATGTAACAGTTATGTGAAAAAATTTTTTAAAAACACTAGCATCTACGCAAATATTTTATAGGGACATTTTAGGTCAGAAAAATTGTCATTCATAAATAACTAACTGATCTGAAGGGCTGTTACTTATCTAATACTTGAAATAATCATGGCTGTGGACACTGCTTCCTATAAAGCTTATCAATTTTTACACAAGTTATATAATCAGGTAGCATTTATTTAAAAAAAATTTTAATGATCATCAACTCTTCCTCTAAATTCTTCAAGAGAAACAGTACCCTTAAATTTTATAAAAAGGGAAAACTACCAAGTCACTTTGAGGGGCAGATGTTTCTATATCAAAATAGTAACTCAGGCTCTTTTCTGTCAGAAACAAGAAAAAATTAAGAGTGTGGCAAAGCAAACAGCATTAGTGATTTAAACAAATAGCTTCGGATGCCCTATATACACACCTCATAATTTAGCAAAGAATAATGCTATATAATTGGGAAAGTTGAGAATCTGCATGGAGTATATTTCAGTCCTTACAATGATGCTATTGATTGCCTGAAGTTTAGATTAACATGCTATATGTACTGCATTATTCTAAAGTGTAAATATGTCTTTCATTTTTAAAAATTTTTTGGCCATAACATGAGGCTTGTTCCCAGATCAGAGATTGAACCTGGGGCCCTTGGCAGTGAAAGTCTAGAGTCCTACCCATTGGACTACAAGCGAATTCCTGTCTTTTTTAAATCATTTACTTTATCTTCCTAGTTTGTCATTACTTCTTAGATGAAGTAAAAGAGAAGTAAAGCTTTATTATGTCAATATATAATTCCATTTAATGAATGGGACAACTGGTCCTAAAATCTTATTTTCACTTCTATGTGTGTATCTCTTTCTGTGTCCCTGTCTGTTTTTAAAGATAAAGCCCAAACTAAAGGAATGAAATGTCAACAGGCTTATCCCCAAATTTCTATTTCTACCATTTTAAATTTCTCTCATTTCATCATTTAGATCAGCCCATCAACCCCCCAAGCATGAGTAATATAAAAGCTATGAAAGGAAAGCAAAAGCAGAAGAAAACACAATTGACTGGTTTTTTTGTTTCAAATTTTAGTCCCTAAGACCTTTTTGCTGTATTTTTTCTGTCTCACTGTTATTAACTGTTTTAAATAGGATAAATGAAATTACCTTTTGACACAGTCAGAGCTGGTGACCACTGTGACCTCAGGATATCAAGACAAATACTTCCATTACTGTTTATGTTTGGATGGTAAATTTTTGTTGTGAAAGCAATCTAAACATAAAACAAAACAAAACTGTTGATAATCCATGAAGTATGAAAGCAAACAGAACCAATTTGCTCTAGGGTAAAATGTCCTCAATTTCATATGACCTTAGAGGAGAAATGTACTCAACACAAACTGGATGAGCATCTACTTTATCTGAATGTAGCTTTAGCTGCTGATAATGTGAAAGCAAATTCAGTTTCCTACTCTTCCTAATGCCAAGCAACTGAGAAGTATTTTAGAAATTGTAATAAATAAGTCTGTAATAGCTGGTATGACTAGTTGAGTAGTACCTGAGATAATTAACCACGCCTTTCATCACCCCTCAAAGCGATCCTTCCCTTAATTTGATTTAGAAATAGAATGCTGACCCTATTCTAGAGGAAGGTTTAGGGGCCCCAGCTTATTATCTGTCCTAAGAAATCTACCAAGAATTCTAATCTTTCACAAGAATTGTTATACCATTTCATATATAAAGTTAATTGGATGTTTTTAAAAATCTAAAGTAATTATCTCGTGAGTGACAGAATTTGTAAATGATTCGCTCCCTCACTGACGCCCCATCATTTGTTGGTTTCCTCTTTAGAGCTAAGCTAAATTTAATAAGAATGTGTTTTAATCTTTCCTATTTCTGTGCTTAGTCGCTCAGTTGTGTCCAACTCTTTGTGACCCTATGAACTGCAGCTCTCCAGACTCCTCTGTCTCTGGGGAATCTCTAGGCAAAAATACTTGAGTGGGTCGCCATGTCCTCCTCTAGGGGATCTTCCCAACCCAGGGGTCAAACCCAGGCCTCCTACATTAAGGGCGGATTCTTTACCACAGAGCCACCAGGGAAGCCCCAAAATACTGGAGTGGGTAGCCTATCCCTTTTCCAGGGGAACTTCCCAGCCCAGGAATCAAACTGCAGTCTCTTGTGTTGCAGGCAGATTCTTTACAAGCTTAGCTAGCTACCAGGGAAGCCCTTGATCTTTCCTATACTAAATATAATAAAAGGACTGTATCTTATTTATTATATTTTGTATTCCCCAGTGCAATAGAATATGGTAACGTGCTCAATAAATATTGGTTGAATACTTAAAAACTGAGAAAGAAGGATCAGCCTTGGAAAGAAAATCCCCTGAATGGAAAAGTCTAATTCTTGACCATAATAACTTCCAAACTGCACATATGTAACGAGAAAGGTAAGACAGATTAGGGAAGCTAATTTCTAACCTAACAGATACTGCTTTTTGTTTACAGACATAGTAAAATATTTGATGAGGAAACATATTTTAGATTCTGTGGCTTTATATAAAAGTTGGACACACCAATCCACCCACAGTCTTTTGACATCATGAAAATATCTCGGGATAGAGAATAAATTCCCTGACATAGGGGTGACATCAATGATAAAAATAAAAATACCTTTGGTGGTTTAAAAGGATAGTCTGTCGGAAAATGTACAGTGAGAAAGAAGACTCCACCTTGATATGCGCTATCAGGCTGAAATTACAAAATAATTACATCAGTGTCTGACTGCTGTATTTATTAATAATCCAAGATGATTCCCTCCAAATATAACGGTTTGGAAAAGAAAATGCCATCATTTTGTTTTAAGTTCAAATCATTTACCTTGAAAACAGGTTTCTCTTTGTAGGCATGAAGGAGGATTTTCCGGCAATCATGCCAAAATCATAGTTTAAAACAAAACAAAAATAGGACACACACAGTAGAGTGGTGTGACTTGCCCAAATAAACCTGTTTCTAAGTATAGGTTGTTAAAGGTAAGTATACACACAAGACTCTGTCAGAAAAGAATGATGATTCACAACAGTAATCAGTATCAAAGAAAAGGGCTGAGGCTAGTATATTTCTTCTTAATTATAAAACCTAAGTTTCTGAGGTCCTTCCCTTAAAGGGGCAAGAATCAAATCTTCACTTAGTAACAGTTTACAAAATAATGTGGAAAATGGGAAAAAGCCACAAATGAAACCAGAGAAATTCAGTTTTATAGAATTATCAAATTAGGAATCAACTTTACAAGCCGAATTTAAATTTGGCCATATGCCTTTATAGCAATTAGGAAATACTTGTTACAAGCAAGAAAAAAAAAGGATGATTTTAAAAAGGGAGAAAGGAAAAAAAAGTAGCAAAATACTTTTAAATTTTATTTTAATTCAATGTATAATGTTATACTCTGTCAACATGTTGGTAAGAACAGAAGACTATCATTACTTCCTACTTAAGTTTCTACATAGATATTAAAGGACCATATTGAATAATCATTCTTACTATATACATCGTTTAATTCTAGTTTAGCAAAAATTATAAGGAATGTAGAAAATATAAGTTAATTACAATCAACAGATATAATTTTCTTAGATACTCAATTATACTATACAGTGGTATATTTACATTACTAAAATAAAGGAGGGTATGAGTAACATAAATTGCTACATGTGATTCACCCGAGAAATATTTGTGGAGGGCTATAATTCATAAAGGTAAGAGGTGATATTTTGAAAGTTCTTGGTAAGCAATGAAAAAAGATTCCTGTCAAAGTAGTTAAATAAATATGTTGCTCTTCACCCTTTAAAAAACGAACTTAATGTAACAATTTACAGTGATTTAAAACATTTGCCCAGGACTCCTGCTCTGAAAATTCAGTAACTAGTGTATGTTTTAAAAGTTAAGCATGAGGCAATTATGATTAAAAACTCTATGGCTTCCTGAATAAAGCTCTTTCAAAGGAGGGAAGACAGAATGATGCTCATGGAAACATGTTACTGCTGCTGCTGCTAAGTCGCTTCAGTCGTGTTCGACTCTTTGCGACCCCATAGAGGGCAGCCCACCAGGCTCCCCCGTCCCTGGGATTCTCAAGGCCAGACATGTTATTAACACACTCATATCTAGAAGCAGACCTGAGGTGTCAGTGCCCATTTTCATACAATCAGATTTTTGCCCACAAAAAGAAAAGTCACAATTGTTCTCAGGTGTAGAAAGAAATAATCTTAACAAAGGCAATAAGTATAAGAAGAAGCCAGTTACAGAACAGCAGGTGATTTTGAATTCAGGACAATGCAACAAAAGAGGCAAGCTCATGAGATGGCAACAGAGCCACTGCAAAACTGTATCTGATCTCTCACACAGTGATGAAACACTGCAGTGAAACTTACTGCTTGTTACTTGTAGGAATTCCATTATTGGGTTAATTAGACTTATATCTAACCTACTAAAACGTTGAGAGTAATTATGCTTAGTTCCAAACAACTTTCTGTATTTAAAGAAAGATAAAGCAAACATGAAGCCTGGTTGCAAATTGTGTGTGTTCCATTACTACGCATAATGATCAGGGATTTGGCAAAGCACTGTAAATGTGTTCCGAGCAAGTATTTGCCACCAGGGCTCTAGAAAATCATCATAAATCCTTTACTCATATTTTCCTTTCTGAATGAGTCAGAGTACAAGAAAATTCAACCCTAGCCACAAACATCTGATCAAAGATGAAATGGTAAGCGTGAAGGATGGCTGAAGGGATTAATTTCACATATATGAATCATACTTACAGGCCCCATAATAGTTGCTTGCCAGTGGAACACTGAAACAAACAAAGGGAGTTTTGGAATCATTAATAAGAGTTCAAACCTGTACTATTAATGGTAGCAAAATCCTAGCAAGAGAGTAAAGCTTACAGTCATCTCCCACAGGTCCAGCAGAACAGTGGGCAGGTGGGTCACGCTGTAGATCACTTAATTCCTGAAGCAAAGCAAAAATACTTCAGATTAATTATTTTCCAGTGAAACAAGCGCAATAATCCATGAACACACAAACAATTCATTTAAATATCATTTTAGGCAGTTCTATTCAAAATATGGACACATAAAATGCACTATGTCATTGATGGATAGAAGAATATGGAATAAGGTATTAAATTCCTTCATGAGACAGCTCCAAATTTTAAAACCTTAAATGAATTAAAATACTGTTTTTCTTTAGGATCCCTAATACAAAATATTTTTTAGTATCTATTGTATGCAGGATAACTTAGGATTTTTTTTTCCCTCATAGATCCCTTATAGATTAAAAAAAAAAAAAGAAAGAAAACACAGATTCTACTTCAGCCAGTTTATAATCTAATTTGGGAGAGTGAAGGCTCACAGACAGATGGATATTTAAGGAACAACATGAAGATTAATGGAAAGAAAGGACAGCAGCTGGGCCATGTCTTAAAGCCTAGCACATTGACTCATATGCTCTTTTCTGCTTTCAAGGAAGCAAAAGATCATGGAAATGGCACAGTTGTAGTTGGTCAGTCCTAGGTTGGCATTCCAGTCCTACTATAACTAACGCTATGACTGTGGGGAAGTAATTTACCTTCAGTTGGGAAGGAAATGACCACCACCAACTATGAAAAGCGTAATTTCAATATAAAAGACTGTAAATTAGGACTGAAGAACCTAATTTAGTTAGGCAATCAGTTACGGAATGTCTTTGGGGAAGTGACATTTCAGCTTACATGTAAAGGGATGAGTAGAAGTTAGTTTTGGGAGAGTCAGGTACAGCAGCATAAGATGAGGTTGAAAGAGCAGGCAGAGGCCAGGCAGAAAACTGAGAACAATACACACCATATTAAGGATTTGGGGCTTTATACCAAGTACATTCGGAGGGGTTTTAAGAAGTGGCATAATCTGATTTAAAAGATGGCTCTGACTATGTACTGAATGGATCAGAGATGGGAAAAAGAGGAGGCTACAAAATTAATTGCTACAGGCAATAATAGGGGCTTGGACCAGAGAAGAGGGAGATAAAAGAGGATGGATTTGGGATATTGTGAAAAGACTGCTTATGACAGGATTGATGATGAATTATGTGTATAGAGGAAGGAGAAAAGTCACAAATATAAATGATGAAAACAAGCAGCAGCTAATATTTACTTAATGGTTTATCATCTTAATAATCCTGTCAGGTAGGTGTTATTATGCTTCCCATTGAAGAATCTAAGCTACTCCATTTTGCAAGGTCCCAGGAAAAGAGCCTTTAGAAATCCCTTAACCCTACCCCACTACCCGCGGACCAATCAGAACCCGTGGCCAGTCCGGGAAATGGGAACCAATCAGAACCCAACACCTAACCCTTCCACAGAAGGTAACCAATAAGACATCTCCCAACCCAGAAACTCCCATTTTTCAAATTTCGGCGCGAGAATACCCTATATAAGCAATGTAACCCAGAGCTCAGGGCTCCTCCCTATAGCCGCTGCGTCAGTATCGGTGGGAGCCCTAGCTCGAGCGTGGTAATAAAAACTCTCTTGCTTTTGCATCAGATGGCTCCCTGGTGCTCACTGGGAGATTTCGCAATTTGGGCATAACATTTGGGGGCTCATCCGGGATCTCCCACCAGCTCCACAGGAAGACCGATCCGGAGAGTCATCTGTAGCCAGTAAGCTTTTTTCTGTCTTTCGTTTCTGGCAGGGCCTGGTTACTGAGACCGGTATACAACTCAGGGAGACGTGCCGAAGAGTCACGAGTGGGGGTCGTTGGGAGTGGGGGTTGTTGGGAGACGTCCCCGATCCCGGCGGTGGGGGGTGGGCGGGGACAGAGTGCCCCTGTTCTCTGTAGACAATTCGCTCCCACTGAACTGCCAGAGGCCATTGTCGTTTGGTTTTACCTCCAGACTCCTGGAGGTGTATTTCTCCTGTCTCTCTGTCTGTCTGTGTGGCTGTTCGTATTGTCTGTGTTAACTTACCAACATCTGACTGATCCAGGGACGATGGGACAACACCATTCTAGCCCCACACCTCTATCCTTGGTTACTGATCATTTTAAGGAGGTCAAGATGTACACTCATGACCTCAATGTAGAAATTAAAAGGAATAAATTAATCACTTTTCGCAGTGCAGAATGGCCGACCTTCCATGTAGGCTGGCCCTCAGAAGGCACCTTTGACTTGGGAACTGTACACCAACTCTGAGATATCATCTTCCGACTGCGGATCGGACACCCTGACCAAGCCCCCTCCTTGGGTAAAACCTTTTTTGCCTCAACAGGGATTTTCTACCGCTCAGGTGTTGGCGTTACGTGTAGGAAAGAACCCGAAGAATCCCAAGGAGCCGGAACCAACGGCGCCACTATACCCCATCTTGCAGGGGGGAATTGTTAGGGGAAGCACACTGAAACCGCCCACCCTGGCCAGGCACCATAGTAACCATTTGCATGAGTTGTTTTATGAGAGGAGATCCTGATAAGGAATACGGAACTAATAAGCCTCCACCAACCGGAAGAGTTCGGGAAAGATCTAAAGGAGACACCCCGTGTACATTGTGAGCCACATGGCAGAGCAGTTCTCCAAAGGAGACACCCCATGTACATTGTGAGCCACGTGGCAGAGCAGTTCTCCTGGGTTTTCTTACCCTGCTGCTCTCCACCCAGGTGCCCTATCCCAATAAAATCTCTTGCTTTGTCAGCACATATGTCTCCTCGGACAATTCATTTCTGAGTGTTAGACAAGAGCCCAGTTTTGGGCCCTGGAAGGGGTCCCTCTTCCTGCAACAAATGGTGACTCTGGTGAGACTCTTNGAGCACTCATGACCTCAGTGTAGAAATTAAAAGGGATAAATTAATCACTTTTTGCAGCGCAGAATGGCCAAGCTTCCATGTAGGCTGGCCCTCAGAAGGCACCTTTGACATGGGAACTGTACACCAAGTCTGAGATACCATCTTCTGACTGCGGATCGAACACCCTGACCAAGCCCCCTCCTTCGGTAAAACCTTTTTTGGCCTCAACAGGGATTTTTCTACCGCTCAGGTGTTGGCGTTACATGTAGGGAAGAACCTGAAGAATCCCAAGGAGCCGGAACCAACGGCGCCACTATACCCCATCTTGCAGGGGGGAATTGTTAGGGGAAGCACACTGCTTGAAATCGCCCACCCTGCCCAGGCACCATAGTAACCATTTGCATGAGTTGTTTTATGACAGGAGATCCTGATAAGGAGTAAGAAACTAATAAGCCTCCACCAACCAGAAGAGTTCAGGAAGGGTCTAAAGGAGACACTGCGTGTACATTGTGAGCCACGCGGCAGAGCAGTTCTGGGTTTCCTTACCCTGCTGCTCTCCACCCGGGTGCCCTTTCCCAATAAAATCTCTTGTTTGTCAGCACATATGTCTCCTTGGACAATTCATTTCTGAGTGTTAGACAAGAGCCCAGTTTCGGGCCCTGGAAGGGGTCCCTCTTCCTGCAACAAATGGTGACTCTGGTGAGACTCTTCTTCACTGAGACTGACATCCTGACCACTCGGGGTACTCAGGGGCCAGCTTGCCTGCCAATGGACCAGACCCAGTGGCCGCAACTGGGACCCTTTTGTCCCTGGTCTCCTCCTGACTCGGACAACTGTCCAGAGTGCCCCGACCGGTAAGGAACAAGAGACTTTATTGATCTCTCTCTCCTTCCCTCTTTCCTCTCCTTAACCCTTCGTATCCGTCCCTGTTTTTCTAGTCCCCCGGTCCTGGATGCAGGAATCTGGTCAAAGGGCCCTCAGCCTGAGCTGAGGATTGGAGACTGATCACCTCCTCTTGGCAGAGAACTCGAATTCTGGTTCTGATTTCTAGTAGGGCCGAGTTCCAGTCCTCCCTTCTCTGGAGGCCCAGGGAAAAGTCCCATAACGCCTGGGTATCTGTAGGTGGCAGGAGATGTCCTGCCTCCTTCCCTTTCTTTTTCAACCTGGCTTCCTTTCCTCCCTTGAAATCTTTGATGTTAGTACTTAGATCTGAAGTTCTGTGGCTCTATAGGAGATTTTCTGAGAGACTATGTTCTTGTATTTAAGGGCTTCCCTAGTGGAGCCGAGGTTAAAGCGTCTGCTGAGCAACTTTACTTTCACTTTGATATGGACTGCCAGGTTTATCTCTGTGTTTTAACTCTGTGTTCTGTGTTGTGATTTTTGATGGCCATTTTGCTTTGTCTGGCCACCATGAAGTTTAGACCTGCCGCCATTTTGTTAGAACTTGATTTTCTTTCCCTGTGCCTTGAGACCAGGGCTCTTAGGAGCACTTATCTAGACCATCTAAGTCCTGACACTGAGAAAAAAAAGGGAAAAAGAAAAGGGCTTAAAGCTAGATCTTGCACTGTGTCTGTCTAAATATGTCTTGGTATGTCTCTGTCTGGGTAATATTTTTGAGGTTAATTTATATATGAGCTCTATTTATTTGGCTTAAAAAAACGTAAGCGCTTACAAATCAAGTAATTCTAAATTAAACAGTAAATTCCAGGTTCATGTGAACTGGGAAATAGTCAATGTTAAATACCTGATATTAATGTCTGTTTGTTGACCTATCTAATATAGACATGTCTTAAGAGTAATTAATGTTAAGTAGAATATTTTCATTGTACCTAGGTTTAATATAAGTTAAATATTATATCTGTTAAGAGTTTGTCAACAAGGAAATTACCTCAAGTGAAAAAAAAAAAAAAAACTTCCTAAAGAGAACTCTTTTGAAGTTCTTTTGATCTCTAGCTAACTTTGGGGTGCTTCAGAGGGCCCCTGGAACATCCCAAAGAGAGATATTAAACTGTGTTTATTTGGTTGGTTAAATTACATGGAAAAGATTATCAAATGAGTAATAAATCCGCCCATGTTATAATGTATGGTGAAATAACTAATACAGATATCCTAGGAATTATATGGAGTTTTTAACATTCTGGTATGCCCTGGTATTTTAATGGAAAACCTGATGACTTCACAAAAGTTAACAAAAGGACTGAATGAACCAGTGAATATGCTTATAACTTTTATGGTTTCTATCTGAAAAATTATGGGTTTGAATCTTATGTGTTCATGGAGTAGGGAAAATCTTCCTCTCAAACTAATTATGACAATACTTAAGTAAAATTAAACGTTATAAACAAAACAATTATATTTTCTATCTGACTCCTCTAAAAACTGGAAGTTCTTAGGCTTCCAGTAAGTTTATCAAATGAGTTAGGAAGGTTATCTCATGGGTACAAAAATCTCAAGAAATTTTTGAGATCTTAAAAAGGGAAAAATTCACCTAGATTTGTTAGGCAAAATCTGTGATAAGCCTTTGGTGTGAGTTTCCCAGCCCTGTTTTAATTTAAAAGTTCAGTCTGAGACTCTATAAATGTTTCAGCAAAATAAAAAGCTTATAATCAATTATGGTTATAAAAATCATCAGACCAAAATCAGTGAGAACAGACCTATTTTGCAAACAAACTAGCCTTAATTTGGTTATATTTAATAAAAATAAGGGTAACTTTAAGGAGAAAAAGATATTTCAAAATGTTAAATACCAGTTTGTTAATGGAGGTCTGCATCTAATAAGACTCATCTCTTAGAGAGTTCTTTGTTGTTATGTGATATTAATGTAAAATTTAATTGAACTCTTGAAAAACACCCTAAGTTTGTTTCTGATGCTTGTCTCAGTAATCTGTCTTTGGATGAAGATCAGATGCCTCATGACCTGCAACCAGGACTGGAAAAGATATAATTTAAGGGACTGTCTCCAATATGGATGAAAGGACTTTTTTATCAGGAGAAACTACACTACACCAGGATGAGAAGACAACGACATCATGAGGTAGACAGCTTCCCCAAGATGCTGGACCTGATTCGTATGATCATTTATGTTTTCTTGACTTCTTAGACCTTTGCATATAAGTCAAATGCTTTTCTATCATAGGCCTGATCCTATGCTAGGTTTAAAAGTCAATCCAATTGTTGGGTTTGTGGCCAATTATCTGCGTCTAGTTGTGGGTTACCTTGGTAAATTTCTCTACTACCAGATTCTAACTGGTTGGCCCTGAGAAAATTTACTTAAAAAAAAATTATAGTCATATTCAGGTCACTGTGATAGTACTAGATAGGATTCCCTCACCAGGCCAATTAATAATGCCTGCTCTGACTTTGGCTATAAATTTGAGCTTTTTTCTANTTTTTCTTCATTCCATGGGCCTATTGGAACAAGTCTGCCAGTTTAACATCTGGGTTAGAAAATATATGCAGAAACAGTTTATTTCAGCTCCTTAAAGAATCAGTTCATGTATCCAGACTTGGTCAAGTCCTTTCTCTTAATGGTTCTCTTAAATAGCACTCATAGTAACAATAAAGTAACAATAAAGTAAATGTGTAATTACTTAATGTTTTTTTCTTCCCTCCCCAAAGAATACAAGTTCCAAATGGAAGGAGTGGTGTCTGCCTTGGTTTCCACTAGATGTCCAGCGCCTCCTGCTGCTATAGCTGTCCTGTGAAAAAATTAACGAATAACTCCTTTTCCTTGAGATCCATCTTAGATGAATTCTGCATGGATCACCTCACTGTCGTAATGTTTCTGCCAGCCTTCTCCTATCACCTGCTATCCTGCATGTGTCCCATCTCCATCTCTGGATACTACTGGTAGTTAAACTTCCCACAAAGAATTTTTTTAAACCCAGATGAAGTCTAATCTGAGAAACAGAATCTGATAGAAATCTGCATTACCAGCCTCTGACTTGACCTTAGCATCTTTCCTCTGCAGACCACCTTCATCTGCGGCCCAGGAGATGGTTTACAGTTCATTCAGTTTAGGGTAGTTTAGTAGTAGTTTGTCGCTCAGTCGTGTCCGACTCTTTGCGACCCCATGGACTGTAGCCTACCAGGCTCCTCCCTCCATGGGATTCTCCAGGCAAGTGGAGTGGGTTGCCATTTCCTTCTCCAGGGGATCTTCCCAACCCAGGGATCGAACCTGGGTCTCCCGCATTGCAGGCAGACGCTTTAACCTTTGAGCCTATGTTGGATAACATATCTGATAGTTTGTACCAAAACATTACCAAAAAAAGTTGAATATTTTAGAAGTTGAAACTGTAGCCTTATATGCATTATAAACTAAATTTAGCCTGATTAAACAAGAAAAAGAAGAAATTCATTATAATGATATAGATATATTTCATTAGTGCCTAAGGACAGGAATGTAGGCTGATTTTAGAGAAACACTGGGACAAGAAAAGTGGAAGACATCAAAAACCTGGAACCTTTCTCCTCCCCACTGCTTCCTGCTGAGTACTAACTTCATCTGTTCATCTCCCTCTGAAGGTTACAGAGATACAGTGAACCAAGATGCTCATTCTACAGCATCCTGATTGCATCTTATCTATTCAAGTGGCTCCCCTACTTTTCTATTTTAATTTTGGGCCAAATCTAAAATCTCATGAATATCCATCTTGATCCAGGTGATGGGTAAACAAATAGGTTATGGGTAAACAAATTCTGGTATAGTCACACAATGAATACTGTGAAACAGAATGAACCATTGAAACATGCAGCAACATTAACAGATCTCAGAAAAATCAGAGAGTCATATATATAAATGTCAGATCACTGTGTGTTATACCTGAAACTAATACAATATTTCATGTCAACTATATTTCAATTAAAAAAGAAAAAATATATTAGACAGTCAAATGAAGTCAGACATGAAAGACTATATACTGCTTGATTCTACTTATATGAAATTGTAGAAGAGCCCAAACTAATCAGGCAAATTACAGTGTTTGTTGGGAAGGGAGGTTAAGTGGAAGTTTTGACTGCAAAGTCACAAAAATACTTTTGGGGTGAAGGAAATGTTCTATATTTGTGGTTTTATGGAGGTTATAGTGTACATAGTTTCCAAAATTCATCAAATTATCCAGAAATGAATACATTTGTGTAAGTAAGTTAATGTATTCAATTGTTTACTTCTTCTTAAAAGAAATGGTTGGCTTACACCATGAAAAATGAATAACAGGTTACCTGTTGCTAGGATTTTGAAAAAAAATAAAGCATTTATTATAAGATCTGAATAAGAACTGGTAAGGGAATGAGTAAGAGTTTTAAATTATTTGTGCCCAAATAAATGTTCACAAACAGGCATCAACTGCAAAGAATGTCCCCAATAATAAAGTGGAGAAAAGAACACTTTCTGTGGATATGAGCCACCCTCTCCCCCCGACCACTCTCCACTGGACCAGTGGGCTTGTGAACGAAGTATTCACAGTATCAGTGATAGAGGCTATGCATGGGTTAAAAACCACAGTCTTCCCTTCAACAAGAATAATTCTGACTGTTATTATTGCTAAATACCTAACATGCCATCAGCCGAACCTGATGTTAATCCTCTTTTGTGGCACTGTACCTAAGGAGATTAGCTAGCCAGGATGACCACCCCATCATAGAGGAGGAAGCAACATGTCATGAGAATAAACACAATAGATATGGCTGCACCTTCCCTGTCTGCACTATTTTGTAAGCACTAGGACTCACAGGTTAATGAAATTCCTGATTTTCAACCATGATAGCCACAAAACTGCTTTTGGTCAAAGAAAACATTTGCCAGCAAAAAACGAGGAAGTTTCACAGCCATGGAATTTATTGGTTTTATGATATGCCACATCACATTTTCTTGCCTGATACAAGTAGAATACCCTATTAAGAATAAGTAATAATACCCTGTTCAGCTAGATGTTATCCTACAATATTTTGTGTATGTTTTTAATCAGCAAACAACACTGCTAAAACCAGAAGACATTGATAAAGGAACTAAAAATTGGGAGTGGGAGTGTTTCCTCTCACTGTTAATCTAAGGGACCTAATCATGAAAGCTTGCCTTCCCATGTCCNTATGTTTTTAATCAGCAAACAACACTGCTAAAACCAGAAGACATTGATCAAGGAACTAAAAATTGGGAGTGGGAGTGTTTCCTCTCACTGTTAATCTAAGGGACCTAATCATGAAAGCTTGCCTTCCCATGTCCCATCTTTTCCTTTACAGGTTTAGAGGACTTAAATCCTGGAGAATAAACGCCTGCCCTAGTAGACCTAACCATGATTCCAGTGAGCTTCAAGTTTAAACCTGAACTCTTCATGTCACAAAGCCAACAGGCACAGAAGGGTTTACTACACTCACTGGAGTAATGGATCCTGATAGGTACTGCTACATAATCAAGGCAGAAGAAGATTCAGGGGATTTTCTGGATTGTATCTTAGTTAGTACACATAAAAATGAAGTTTTACATCACCCCATCAGGTAAAGAACCATAACCAGCTAAGATGCTAACTGAAGGCAAATGGAATGGATAGTAAGTGAAAGAAATTATAAACACTGACTATGCCCTCTTATTTACTTGATAAAATGAGGCAGGTAGAAGCTAAGCCCATTTCCTTTTCCGATTTATGGTACACATATTTGCACATATCAGTCAGTTTGTTTACCAACCTTCCTTTTCTTCTATTTAATATAACGTGTATTAGTAGAGATTAACCTTACAGCTTAGTCTATACGTTGTAAGCTATCAAAAGAGAAATAAATTCAGTTAGCAAAGGAATGTATATCACCTACAGATAGATAGTGATTCATGGAATTATGTCCCCCAAAAGGAATTACCTTTTTTGGGAAAGGGTGAACTATATAAGGCCAGATGTATATGTGGCTATATAGAGCAGAGTTATATTATTATGTAGAAGCATGAAGTTGAATGGTTGTTGTTTTTGAAATTAAAATATGAGTGGAAAGGTGTATGTAGACTGAGTTGACAAAGTGCAAACTGTGCCAAACTGTGTTCAACTTGGCACCACTCCTGTTCTCACTTGCTCTGAGTATGTGCACCTGAAACTTGCGTGTTGAAGCCCTAATCAACAATGGGATGGTGTTTGCAGATGGGTCCCTTGGGAAATAATCACAGTCGGATTAGGTCATGAGGCCCCTGCCCTCATGGGACTAAAGTCCTTATAAAAAAGAGTAAGAGGCATGAAATCTCTCTCATTGCCGTGTGGGGACAGTGTATGCAGATGGCTATCTGAAAACCAGGAAGCACTCCCTTACCAGACACTGGATCTGCCAGCACCTTAATCCTGGACTTCCCAGCCTCCAAAATTGTGAGAAATAAATATTTTAAGTCACCAAGTCTAAGGTATTTTTGCAATAGCAGACCAACTAAGACATCATTTTAACTTTTAACTGCTTAAAGGAGAAGAACTCCATTTCTCAGACTTCCTTTGAACTGGATGGTTCCAAGTTAGTCTGCAAAGGGCAAACAAGCATTACATGGAGAAGATAGTAAAGAAAAAAAGCATTATTTCCTGGCAGCCCTTATAGAAATATTCTTAGGTAGGCATGAGATTCTGTGATGAAGGCTCCAAAATCATCCACTTGGGGTGCCTCAAGCAACAGGAACATTCATAGCCACTGCTTAGAGGGTCTTAAGATTCACAGTGGTCAGAACTCTTGAAAATCCTCTCTAGGCCTACTGGCCACAGACTTGGCTTCACTGCCCTCACTCACCAGCCGTAACTATGGCTCTGTCAGTAACTGTTGTGTCAAACCCCTTTCTATTGAGTAATCAGAGAGGTTTCTGCTTTTTAAACCTTTGAATCCAGGAAAATACCACAAGTTTGAGATGGCCAAAAAGTAACTGAGAAGTGTTTTTTTAAATTATGATATCAGTTCTGATGAAGTCATAGATCAGAGGATTTTGCTATACAATAGTCTAGCTTAAGGGCTACTTGTATGGGAACTAGAAGGGCTACTGTTATCTTCATTTACTATAAGAAATCTTTTATAGTAAATTTTTTTGTAGTTATGCATTTTTTGATAGGAAAAGGAGGAAACGTAGTTCACTGCATAACTGTGAACACAAAGCTTTAGTCAAAAGAACGAAGCATCTTTTTGACTCTTTCTAGTCAGGATAATCCTTCAAGGCAAATCTCTCACCCAGATTTAAATTAATCTCAGTAAATTTATTAGAGGTGAGCTCATATTACTATATATACAATATAATATATCACATTTAATGTAACAATATAATTGAAATATTTTGTAAATTATACAACATTTTAGATCATTGAAAATATGGCATTAATACCAGAGGGCATCAAATGATGAATGAGTAAGTGCTCAAGGAAAACAAATTCCATTTCCCTGCTCCAAGAAACATTTCATGTCAGTGACTAAAATTGGGGGTTTTGTTTCAAAATTAATCATAAAACTAATGATGATTCAGAGAGGATTCTTTTGCATGCAACAGTTAATCTGAACAAAGGCTCACTTCTAAGTATTAAAAGTTCAAATTGAAAGCTCTCTCTGTTTGTGATTGTTACATTTAGCTTAAAAAAGATTACTCTCACTTAATAGAAAATACTTGTGGTTTTCAAAAGAAACATAATGGTCGATTAATGCTGCTGGTAAAGAGTATTTAAATATTTCATTGTTACAAAGAACTCATCATTCAAATCACTGAATATTTATTCCTTTTTCATGTGTTAAGAACAAGGCTAAATTAAAGAAGCTATTCATTAAATATCTATTTAGCCTATAAGAACTAAATAAAACTTTTCCAACTAAAAATAATCCTTGCCTCTTATTACATTTTTAGCATGTTAGCAAATGACATACTGACATTCAAAGAGCTAGACAGCTACAGTGAACCCAGTGAGCTTTTGGCACAAAGTCAAACAACATTCTATCAAGCAACACTACTGTCTACTATATAATGTGACACCTAAATCTATCCGTAATATCCTATTCAGTTCCTAGATAAGTTTCACTGTTGACATGTTCCTCTTAGCATTAAGTGACAAGAGAAAGTGTCCAGTAAAAAGTTCTGAACTTCAGGCACTCTGGAAGCATGACAACCCAATCTACAGTCAACTAAGCAAAATGCTTACCAAAATGGTAAACTGATAAAAATGTAACAAGTGACAGCCAATTGTGAAAGAAGTTGATTCTAAGGCAATTGCACGGAGGGCAGGACACCTGAAATGGTTCTAGAGCATGTTACAATCCAATCTGAAACAAGCGTGGACAAGACAAGAGCCAGAAAGTGGTAACGGCAGAGCAGCTACAGCTGTCAGAGACGGAGGGAGCAGAGGAGAAAATGTAAATTTAGGAAAGACTGAATAAAGCTACAATCTATAAATGATCTCCAGAAATTTTCTAAAGGACAGAAATTTGTACAGAAAAGACAAGAGCTGATTATTTTTAGGCAATACTGTTTAATTCTCTGACAATGTAATGTTATTTATGAGAAAATGATAATAGTTACCATTTCTTGATACCTACTAGATGCTAGGCATTGTACTAGGCCCTATATTTCTTTATCTTATTTAATCCTGATGATAACACTTTAAGATAGTCAGTATTATCTTCCTTTTATATATATAAGAAACGCAAGATTCAGAAGTAACTTGCCAAAGATCACACAGCCAGCAACTCAAAAAGCCAAAATTTAATACCCAATTTATGGGGCTCAAAATCCAAGGGCTTTTCCTATTCAAAAAATTGTGAATCCTATATTTATCAATGCAATATATAATATAAACACATGTAGAGAATTTGAATATACATATTCTTATATATTGATATACATATTATCAAGAATTCTTATACAAGAATATACATATTCTTGTATACACGTATACCATACATGTATCTTAGGACACTTTGATAAATGTACTAGGTGTGAAAAGGGAGGAAAAAACGTATGCTGACCATTTCTCTGTTTATCCTACTCACTATCTAAAAGACTAAAATAGCATAAAATCATGAGATCTTTAAGGAAGAAATGGTAGTTAGTACTGGTTAAGAATACGTTAAATTATTTTGGTCAATTTACTGAGATTTTTGAAAAGAAACTTCTTAAAGAAGGTTAATTATTAAATATGTTTTTTATAAGATATAGAAATAAAGAAGCTTTCATAATGATTCTTTTAGAGGAAAAACCTTAACATTCAGTGAAATTTCAGATATCTCAGAGAAAATTCAAAAATTCTTTTCTATTATTTGCCATAAAATAAGCAGATTTGGGGGTGCTACTACGGATAGACTAGGAGGATGTAGAAATTGGCTAAAATAATTCAGAAACTGGAGATTGATTTCGTAGAGAAAGAGCTAAAAATATATACTCCTGTCTTAAACAAAGTTCCAGAGATTATAAATACTATATTGTTATCATGGTTTTTTCCTCAAGTTTAAAGACAAGAATGCAGCCCTCTTCAATTTATTGAGACTAATAATTTAGTCATATGCTACCTTCCTCATATAATTTCCTCTCTTTAGCTGTCTTCAGCTATTTTTAAATTTCCTTCCTTACTTTGTTTGAATCAACCTAATAGCAAACTAAGACGATCTAGGATGTGTTTCCCTAATAGTTTAAAAGAAAAATCAGATTAATATAATTGTCTATAGGTGATGTAAGGGCAAACCAAGACCTTTTTCTAATTATTAATAGCTGTGCAAACGTCAGCTCAATAGCTTTGTTTGTGCCTCATTTCCTTCCACTGTAAAGTAAGGCAACTGAACTGAATGACATCTAACAAATTTATCAGATCTATATTCTACATTTTTGTACAACTTAACTTTTAACTGTGGCTGAGGAAAGGACATCCATGGGAAATTTATGACAGCTCGTTTGATTTCCTTCTTAAATAATATGTAGTACTTTTGTAAAAAAAA
>SJYW01054838.1:0-13290 GCA_006410735.1 Raphicerus campestris | reverse complement strand
ATGGTGTTTGCAGATGGGTCCCTTGGGAAATAATCACAGTCGGATTAGGTCATGAGGCCCCTGCCCTCATGGGACTAAAGTCCTTATAAAAAAGAGTAAGAGGCATGAAATCTCTCTCATTGCCATGTGGGGACAGCATATGCAGATGGCTATCTGAAAACCAGGAAGTGCTCCCTTACCAGACACTGGATCTGCCAGCACCTTAATCCTGGACTTCCCAGCCTCCAAAATTGTGAGAAATAAATATTTTAAGTCACCAAGTCTAAGGTATTTTTGCAATAGCAGACCAACTAAGACATCATTTTAACTTTTAACTGCTTAAAGGAGAAGAACTCCATTTCTCAGACCTCCTTGGAACTGGATGGTTCCAAGTTAGTCTGCAAAGGGCAAACAAGCATTACATGGAGAAGATAGTAAAGAAAAAAAGCATTATTTCCTGGCAGCCCTTATAGAAATATTCTTAGGTAGGCATGAGATTCTGTGATGAAGGCTCCAAAATCATCCACTTGGGGTGCCTCAAGCAACAGGAACATTCATAGCCACTGCTTAGAGGGTCTTAAGATTCACAGTGGTCAGAACTCTTGAAAATCCTCTCTAGGCCTACTGGCCACAGACTTGGCTTCACTGCCCTCACTCACCAGCCGTAACTATGGCTCTGTCAGTAACTGTTGTGTCAAACCCCTTTCTATTGAGTAATCAGAGAGGTTTCTGCTTTTTAAACCTTTGAATCCAGGAAAATACCACAAGTTTGAGATGGCCAAAAAGTAACTGAGAAGTGTTTTTTTAAATTATGATATCAGTTCTGATGAAGTCATAGATCAGAGGATTTTGCTATACAATAGTCTAGCTTAAGGGCTACTTGTATGGGAACTAGAAGGGCTACTGTTATCTTCATTTACTATAAGAAATCTTTTATAGTAAATTTTTTTGTAGTTATGCATTTTTTGATAGGAAAAGGAGGAAACGTAGTTCACTGCATAACTGTGAACACAAAACTTTAGTCAAAAGAACGAAGCATCTTTTTGACTCTTTCTAGTCAGGATAATCCTTCAAGGCAAATCTCTCACCCAGATTTAAATTAATCTCAGTAAATTTATTAGAGGTGAGCTCATATTACTATATATACAATATAATATATCACATTTAATGTAACAATATAATTGAAATATTTTGTAAATTATACAACATTTTAGATCATTGAAAATATGGCATTAATACCAGAGGGCATCAAATGATGAATGAGTAAGTGCTCAAGGAAAACAAATTCCAGTTCCCTGCTCCAAGAAACATTTCATGTCAGTGACTAAAATTGGGGGTTTTGTTTCAAAATTAATCATAAAACTAATGATGATTCAGAGAGGATTCTTTTGCATGCAACAGTTAATCTGAACAAAGGCTCACTTCTAAGTATTAAAAGTTCAAATTGAAAGCTCTCTCTGTTTGTGATTGTTACATTTAGCTTAAAAAAGATTACTTTCACTTAATAGAAAATACTTGTGGTTTTCAAAAGAAACATAATGGTTGATTAATGCTGCTGGTAAAGAGTATTTAAATATTTCATTGTTACAAAGAACTCATCATTCAAATCACTGAATATTTTTTCCTTTTTCATGTGTTAAGAACAAGGCTAAATTAAAGAAGCTATTCATTAAATATCTATTTAGCCTATAAGAACTAAATAAAACTTTTCCAACTAAAAATAATCCTTGCCTCTTATTACATTTTTAGCATGTTAGCAAATGACATACTGACATTCAAAGAGCTAGACAGCTACAGTGAACCCAGTGAGCTTTTGGCACAAAGTCAAACAACATTCTATCAAGCAACACTACTGTCTACTATATAATGTGACACCTAAATCTATCCGTAATATCCTATTCAGNTGACATACTGACATTCAAAGAGCTAGACAGCTACAGTGAACCCAGTGAGCTTTTGGCACAAAGTCAAACAACATTCTATCAAGCAACACTACTGTCTACTATATAATGTGACACCTAAATCTATCCGTAATATCCTATTCAGTTCCTAGATAAGTTTCACTGTTGACATGTTCCTCTTAGCATTAAGTGACAAGAGAAAGTGTCCAGTAAAAAGTTCTGAACTTCAGGCACTCTGGAAGCATGACAACCCAATCTACAGTCAACTAAGCAAAATGCTTACCAAAATGGTAAACTGATAAAAATGTAACAAGTGACAGCCAATTGTGAAAGAAGTTGATTCTAAGGCAATTGCACGGAGGGCAGGACACCTGAAATGGTTCTAGAGCATGTTACAATCCAATCTGAAACAAGCGTGGACAAGACAAGAGCCAGAAAGTGGTAACGGCAGAGCAGCTACAGCTGTCAGAGACGGAGGGAGCAGAGGAGAAAATGTAAATTTAGGAAAGACTGAATAAAGCTACAATCTATAAATGATCTCCAGAAATTTTCTAAAGGACAGAAATTTGTACAGAAAAGACAAGAGCTGATTATTTTTAGGCAATACTGTTTAATTCTCTGACAATGTAATGTTATTTATGAGAAAATGATAATAGTTACCATTTCTTGATACCTACTAGATGCCAGGCATTGTACCAGGCCCTATATTTCTTTATCTTATTTAATCCTGATTATAACACTTTAAGATAGTCAGTATTATCTTCCTTTTATATATATAAGAAACGCAAGATTCAGAAGTTAAGTAACTTGCCAAAGATCACACAGCCAGCAACTCAAAAAGCCAAAATTTAATACCCAATTTATGGGGCTCAAAATCCAAGGGCTTTTCCTATTCAAAAAATTGTGAATCCTATATTTATCAATGCAATATATAATATAAACACATGTAGAGAATTTGAATATACATATTCTTATATATTGATATACATATTATCAAGAATTCTTATACAAGAATATACATATTCTTGTATACACGTATACCATACATGTATCTTAGGACACTTTGATAAATGTACTAGGTGTGAAAAGGGAGGAAAAAACGTATGCTGACCATTTCTCTGTTTATCCTACTCACTATCTAAAAGACTAAAATAGCATAAAATCATGAGATCTTTAAGGAAGAAATGGTAGTTAGTACTGGTTAAGAATACGTTAAATTATTTTGGTCAATTTACTGAGATTTTTGAAAAGAAACTTCTTAAAGAAGGTTAATTATTAAATATGTTTTTTATAAGATATAGAAATAAAGAAGCTTTCATAATGATTCTTTTAGAGGAAAAACCTTAACATTCAGTGAAATTTCAGATATCTCAGAGAAAATTCAAAAATTCTTTTCTATTATTTGCCATAAAATAAGCAGATTTGGGGGTGCTACTACGGATAGACTAGGAGGATGTAGAAATTGGCTAAAATAATTCAGAAACTGGAGATTGATTTCGTAGAGAAAGAGCTAAAAATATATACTCCTGTCTTAAACAAAGTTCCAGAGATTATAAATACTATATTGTTATCATGGTTTTTTCCTCAAGTTTAAAGACAAGAATGCAGCCCTCTTCAATTTATTGAGACTAATAATTTAGTCATATGCTACCTTCCTCATATAATTTCCTCTCTTTAGCTGTCTTCAGCTATTTTTAAATTTCCTTCCTTACTTTGTTTGAATCAACCTAATAGCAAACTAAGACGATCTAGGATGTGTTTCCCTAATAGTTTAAAAGAAAAATCAGATTAATATAATTGTCTATAGGTGATGTAAGGGCAAACCAAGACCTTTTTCTAATTATTAATAGCTGTGCAAACGTCAGCTCAATAGCTTTGTTTGTGCCTCATTTCCTTCCACTGTAAAGTAAGGCAACTGAACTGAATGACATCTAACAAATTTATCAGATCTATATTCTACATTTTTGTACAACTTAACTTTTAACTGTGGCTGAGGAAAGGACATCCATGGGAAATTTATGACAGCTCGTTTGATTTCCTTCTTAAATAATATGTAGTACTTTTGTAAAAAAAATATTACTATAGATTTTTTAATCCAATATTTTGCCATAACATCCATGGGAAATTTATGACAGCTCGTTTGATTTCCTTCTTAAATAATATGTAGTACTTTTGTAAAAAAAATATTACTACAGATTTTTTAATCCAATATTTTGCCATAATTGACATAACAGAATTAGCTCTATTATCTTTGGCAAATATCCACTAAGTGTCTTCTAGAAATAATCCTCCGTACACATATTTTAAATACCTAGCAGATCCTCCCTTCCTCCTTTTACACTCAGGGGAGACTGATTTCATTGGTCCTCCCAGTAACTAAACACCCATTCTTTTCAATTTTTTCCTTTCTTTCCCAACTTTATTTTACATAGTCGAACAAGTGACTTGCCTGGGCCTCTCACACTATCTGACCAAACTCAGTGTGACTTGAACTCTGAAAAGAAAACCTTTGCATTTCCCTTTTGATCGTTTTAAGGGTATGTCAATCTCTGACTATCACTCTCTTGTTCTAGCAAGAGTAAGCCTGGCTGCCACTGCCAGGTCGTTATCAAATTTCTCTTGTTTTTGTGATAAGCGTTTGGGATTTCAACTAACTGAAGGAAGGTTCCCTGAGACTGGGGCTACAGCTGGATTCCCTGAATTATCTTCATCTGTCCCACATCTCTGTGCATCAGTGGAGCTAAAGCTTGACAGCTAGATTATAATGTTGCCTTTGTGTGACATGAAAAACCTTTGTCTGTCAAATGTAAATTTACTAGGTCTGGCATCCACAAGGTCATTCTGAAGAAAGAATGCTGTGGATTGGATCTATTTGAGTTTTGAAGCAGCAATTGTTTTTGCCTTTTTTTTTTTTTTTTTTTTTTCAGTAATTTAAGCCATTTCTTCAAAAGGAACTGTTCTTCAGGTCCAGAAAAAAATGACTCGGGCAATTTTCCTTCTATTGCTTTCCTTACTGATAAACTATAGCAGAGATCCTAGTGACATTATGCAATTTTTGAAGGATAATCCAGGACTTGGATTTTTTTAAATGCAGAGTACCTGTCACCATCCAGTATTGTAACTAAAACAACTTCATCCCATCTAAGTGGTTAGATTTAATACTTCAGCTAAAAAGGAGATTGGGGCACTCAGAAAAGAGACCTTTTCCCTCTTATTCTCTCCTTGTTTCACACTCCAATTCTCTTACAACAACAAATGTGATTGCTGCCACTATACTGCTAGACACTTCCCATACTGTCCACTTGCTTTCCAAATTTTACCTTTCACCATATTAAAAGCACATTTCTCCCCAACCAATTGCAAAGAGGATGTTCTCCAAGGTAACGAGTTATTTTAGTTAATGTATTCATTTCTTAGGCTTCCCTGATGGCTCAGTGTTAAAGAATCCATCTGCAACACAGAAGACAGAGTTCAATCCCTGAGTTGAGAAGATCTCCTGGAGATGGAAATGGCAACCCACTTCAGTATTTACTTGCCTGGAAAATCCCATGGACAGAGGAGCCTGGTGGGCTATAGTCCATGGGTTTGCAAGAGTCGTACATGACTTAGTGACTAAACCTACACCACCATTCATTTGTTGGGTTGCAGTAAGTGAAATGAAGTGAAGTGAACTGAAAGTTGCTCAGTGGTGTCTGACCCTTTGCGATCTATGGACTGTATAGCCCATGGAATTCTCTAGGCCAGAATACTGGAATGGGTAGCCTCTCCCTTCTCCAGGGGATCTTCCCAACCCAGGGATTGAACCCAGATCTACCACCTTGCAGGCAGATTCTTTACCAACTGAGCCACAAGGAAATTCCTTGTGCAATAAGAAATTACCACAAATTTAGTGCACTAAAACAACAGGAATTTACTCTCTTCCAGTTCTGAAGGCCAGAAGTTCAAACTCAAAGTGTCAGCAGAACTTTATTCCCTTGGAAAGTTCTAGGAGAGTATCTTTCCTTGCTTTTTCCACCTACTGTGGCTCCAAGCATTTTCTTGGCTTGGTTACACATCACTCCAATCTTTGCCTCCACAGTTGCCTGACTTTCACTTCAAGTTGAGGTAGACTCTTCCTCTGTCTCTGTCTTATAAGAACACTTGTGATAGTATTTAGAGCCCAGAGGACAAGCCACAATAATCTCCTTCTCTCACTATCCTTAACTTAGTCACATCTGCAAAGACTTTTCTTTCCAAAGTAACATTTATAAGTCTGAGAGATTAGGATTTCATACATTTCAATGATATCTGCCAGAGGGCCTGGGCCATAAGTAACTTTACTTCTTTGGATCCTAGGAAGAAATGTTCACAGTTTATCTTGTTAAAGAATTAATATCAAGTATCTCAATCTTCATTTATATAATATCAACCTAAATTGTTCTTTTAATTTTCCTTATCAACCTTGAATATTTGTTCCAAGATGGGGCACATGTTCCTAAACTATGTCAGAATGATTTCTTTACCTCCTTCAAATGTCTTCTCTATTTTTATCTATTCTCTGAAAAATAATGTTTATTATTTTGATTAATAAAAGTTATTAAAGGCTACCTTTAACTCTCTCTATGTATTCCTTTTCATCACTTATTTCTTTATTCCCCATAATGTTCCAAGTTCTATGACAGCCACTGACTTTTAATCCCAAAGTTCCTTAGTTTTACCCAGGAATCACAAAGACTTTCATGAAAACATTCTTTTCTTACTAGTAACCTTCAAACTAGGCAGGCAGGTGTGTAGAAAAAGATGGCCAAGACTCAGGACTGTAAAATATTCCCCACTAACACACCAAAATTTCAAATACTTTTCGAGACATTCAATATATGCCCTAGAAGTTCTAACAGAGTACCTTCAATAAGGCATGAAGCTTGCCAGAATGTCAGTGAATAACTAAAGGTAGAATGGTATAGTTTAACATTTCAAGCTGGAGATCCTTTCATTCGAGGGAGGTGCCATAATCAACAGCCTGCTAGGGGAGTGGTTTCTTAAAAGAGAGAAAAGCTAAGCACTCAAAGGTCAGAAGAAAATACCTGGAGATCCAAAAGTTAGTTCAAGGAACCGTAATCTGAGTAGGAGATCCCACTGACAAAGTAGCTGGGAGGGAACGAGATGAAAGGAATCTTCCTGTAGAGAAACCAGGAATTATATTGTCAGAGACTTTTCTAAGCTTGTTTTTCTAATTATAAACTTAATGTAAGCGCGTGGAAAATTTGAAAAGTGCAGATACGCATTTTAAAAGACATAAAAATTATTCATAATTCCCATCACCCAAATAAAACCATAATTAATTTTTTGCTATAATTCCTTTTCATAAAAATACACATTTATTGTAATATTAAAGTTATTATATATATTATTTTGCCTTTTATTTTGGTTTTCCCCTTAATATTGCATGAAGATCATTTTCCAATTTTATGAGTATTCTTTGCAAACATTATTTCAATGAGTGCATACCTTATCACATAACTTCACCTAAGTATTCCTCATTGTTGGACATTGGTTTAGATTCTATGCTATCTTTTAAAAAATGCTTCAGCAAACATCTTAGTGCATAATCCTTTACACAGGCCATTGATTATTACTATTGTATAAGAACCTAGATGTAGAAATCAAGATCAAGAAATCAAGATGTAGAAATCAAGATCAAGATCAAGAAAATTAACACTTTTAAGACTCCTGACACACAGTAAATAAAACCATATATATCAATGACTTAGTATAGTCCTTGACATAAAGTACTAATTAATGCTAATTTTTAATAACTTGCCATTCAAAAAATAGTATATTTTATTTATATTCTTATTGTCATCCCCTTTTAACTAGAATTTTGTTAGAAAAGTATCCTTACAAGAAACTCTACTCAATGTTATATGCCATCCTGGATGGGAGAGGGATTGAGGGGAGAATGGATACATGCATATGTCTGGCTGAGGCCCTTCACTGTTCACCTGAAACTATCATAACATTGTTAATCAGCTACACTCCAATGTGACATTAAAAGTTTAAAGTTTGAAAAAAAATCTCTGAATCTCCTTTGACACTTGAGGGTAGACCCCAAGTTCTGATCACCCAACAACGCCAACTACCTACCCACCCAGGTTCAGTATCAGTTTCAGGTGGGGCACGTGTGATTTCTCATCTCTCTGCACTGAACATTCAGAAATGTTCCAAAGTTCAGGCAACCCCTCTCTAAACCACATCCATTAGTGCCATGCTGTGTGTGAAAGTCTTAGTCGCTCCGTCACGTCCAACTCTTCAGGATCCCAGGCTCCTCTGTCCATGGGGTTCTCTAGGCAAGAATACCAGAGTGGGTTGCTATTCTCATCTCCAGGGGATTCTCCCAATTGAGGGATAGAACCGGGGTCTCCCACATTGCAGATATTTTACCATCTGAGCCACCTGGGAAGCCCATGGCACACAGAGTGCCATGCTGTGTGAAGTTTACATTTTCTGAAATTTGGGGATAAGGTAAACTGACCTGATACCCAGAACTGAACAGATGGAACATATATTTACATCCAAATGAGAAACGTTCTACGTGGTTGGTATCCTTCAATGAATAAATTTCTACTTTATCCAAATCTTGCCAATAAAAATTACCAATGTTATTTTTCTATTCCATAAGGCACTCAGCATAATGTTACTGTGAGTATTTGCTTCTTTCTCCCCTATTTTGAAAGGCACTTTTGGTTTAATGCATAGAGTTGTATTATAGTTGCCTTGCAGTTGAACATAGGGATGATTTATAAAGGTTTCTTACAAGTGTGTGCTATGCAATCTGAAAGGGCTGACCTTTTGTCACTCTTAAAATTGGGAAGGAATTAGCTCATTAAAAGGCAGTATCATATCCCTTATTCAGCTGTCATGAAGTTCAACTTGAAATAGAATATATTTTAAGCCTAAGCATATATTCTCTCAAAGTATGAGTACAGTATCATACTTCATACTATTATAATAGTTCAATATGCTTTGTGTAATTCTATAAAATTCCATCCTAATGTTTCTTAATAATAGCAACAATTCAGCTGTACTACAAGAAAAATCATGTCCTCTCCCTTAAAGGTTCACCATGAATTTCTCTTGCTTTATTACTAAGTCTATATATGGCTATTATCCAAGTCTCTTAGCACCACTATTCCAAGCGAATTTTACTGTATAACATCATGAGCTACACACGTAACATCGATTAGAATAGTCAATTCACTTCTGAGGTCAGGAGTGGGGTTTCTTCCCATTAGGACATAATTCTCTACAGCTTGAGCCATGTGTCCAGCATCAGATTCATATTTTAGTTTGTGACAACTGAAATACTGCAAATGGTGAGTACTTAAGACAGAGTTGCTGGTTGTTGTTCAGTTGCTAGGTTGTGTCCAACTCTTTGAAATACCATGGGTTGGATCATGCCAGGCTCCATGCGGTTCTCCAGACAAGAGTCCTGGAGCGGGCTGTCGTTTCCTTCTTCCAGACCAGGGATCGAATCCACGTTTCCTGCATTGGTAGGTGGATTCTCTACCACTGAGCCACCAGGGAAACCCCAAGATAAATTAATTAAAGACAAATATTAACCTATGATCCCAACACACATGGTCTGAGAACGTTCTTTAGGTTAAAAAAAAAAAAACAACCCACATCCTATTCAGCACTATAAGTGCTTATCATAGAACACATAGTAGAGATGGTTTTTGTAAAAGAAAGGGAATGAGAGAAGAAGTTAAGGGAAAAGGAGGGAAGGAAGGGATGGAGGGAAGAAGGAAGGGGGATTGAACTAATACACCACATGCAACAACTTATTGTACTTAAGTCCCCTACTTACATGTTTCCAGCCAATTGGCCCTCAAACTTTGGTGCCATCATTTATGCTGCTTATGACCACTATCATACCTGACCTTGGAGTAGTCATCTGGATTGGTTTTCTTTTATTGCTGATTTGGGGCTTCCCTGGTGGCTCAGACGGTAAAGCGTCTGCCTGCAATGTGGGAGACCTGGGTTCGATTCCTGGGTCGGGAAGATCCCCTGGAGAAGGCAATGGCACCCCACTCCAGCACTCTTGCCTGGAAAATCCCATGGATGGAGGAGCCTGATAGGCTACAGTCCATGGGGTTGCAAAGAGTTGGACACGACTTAGTGACTTCACTTTCACTTTCATTGCTGATTCTGACTTTGTGATACAACCTTACTAGTTGTTTGTTGAACTGTGAACTCCAGGTACAATCACTGTGCTGGTCTGCTATTCAAATAGATTGCTTTATTTTGTTGTTCCAGGATCTTCTCTGTGCATCAATGGTTTGGTTTGGAATTTTCTAAACTGGACCTTGGTTAAATGTGCTTTTCAAGCAAGAAAAGCCAAATTTTCATATGCTGAATATTAATCTCACAAAAATTCTGACTGGTCTAGCTATCACAAGAGAATATACTCAGAACTCCATTTTCAGCAGTCCTAAAAGTAATTAGAAATATCTTTATAACTATGTGGTAAGCAACCAACAGAACTCAAAAAGTATTCTTATGTACAATTTAAGAAGAATTTTAGATATGCACAAAGAATAATTAACATGAAGATAATCTAACATGAAAGACAACCAAATGCACAAACTCAAACTTTCTGGTTTCTCTCTTTCTGTCTCCCTATTACATATTTAACAGTTTTTTACCTATCTAGTTTACCCTCTAATTTATTTTGAAACTTTTCATTCATATTTTTTCTTTCCAAAGAGCTATGACACAAATCCCAAGTTTCTCCATATCTTGAAGAACACATAAAACCAGGGAATTTGAGGGTCAAAATACTTCAAAGGAATTCCAGAAAAACATCTACTTCTGCTTCACTGACTATGCTAAAGACTTTTTGACTGTGTGGATTACAACTATTTGTGGAAAATTATTAAAGAGATGAGAATGCCAGACCACCTTACCTCTCTTCTGAGAAACCTGTAAACAAGTTAAGAAACAACAGTTAGAAGCATTCTTGGAACAATCGACTAGTTCCAAATTGGGAAAGGAGTACATCAGGCTGTATATTGTCACTTTGCTTATTTAACTTCTATGCAGACATCATGAGAAATATCAGACTGGATGTATCACAAGCTGGAATTGAGATTTCCAGAAGAAATATCAATAATCTCAGATATGCAGATGATACTACTCTAATGGCAGAAAGCGAAGAGGAACTAAAGAGCCTCTTGATCAGGGTGAAAGAGGAGAGTGAAAAAGCTGGCTTAAAACTCAACATTCAAGAAACTAAGATGACGGCATCCAGTCCCATCACTTCATGGCAAATAGATGGGAAAAAAGTGAAAACAGACATTTTATTTTCTTGAGCTCCAAAATCACTTTGGATGGTGACTGCAGGCACTGCAGAAATAAAGATGCTTCCTTCTTGGGAGGAAAGCCAAGACAAACCTAAACAGCATATTAAAAAGCAGAGTATCACTTTGCCAACAAAGGTCCGTATAGTCAAAGCTACAGCTTTTCCAGTAGTCATATACAGATGTGAGAGGTGGGCCATAATAAAGAAGGCTGAGTACAGAAGAACTGATGCTTTTGAATTATTGTGCTGGAGAAGGCTCTTAAGACTTCTTTGGACAGCAAGGAGATCAAACTAGTCAATCCTAGAGGAAATCAACCCTGAATATTCATTGGAAGGACCAATGCTAAAGCTGAACCTCTGATACTTTGGCCATGTGATGCAAAGAGCCGACTCACTGGAGAAGACCTTGAGGCTGGGAAAGATTGAAGGCAAGAGGAGAAGAGAGTGGCAGAGGATGAAATGGTTAGTCAGCATCACTGGCTTAATGGACATTAATTTGAGCCAACTCTGAGAGATACTGAAGGACAGGGGAGCCTGGCGTGCTGTAGTCCATCAGGTTACAGAGTCTGACACAACTTAGTAACTGAACAACAACAACAATTGTGACTCCACCTTCAGTACATTTGATTTCAGAGCAAATTTAAGACTTTGGAAAAATGACATGGCTCAAACAATTGTGTGCATGCTAAATTGCTTCAGTGGTGTCTGACTCTGTGCAGCCCTATAAACTGCTGCCCACCACGTTCCTCTGTCCATGAGACTCTCCAGGCAAGTATACTGGAGCAAGTTGCCATGCCCTTCTCCAGAGTATTTTCCCAACCCAGGGATCCAGCCTGCATTGGCCGGTGGGTTCTTTACCACTAGTGCCATCTGGGAAGCCTCGAGTAGGGGTAGCAGTTTAGCCCCTAAGTTGGGTCCGACTCTTTGAGACACCATGGACGGTAGCCCGCCAGGCTCCTCTGTCCAGGATTTTCCAGGCAGGAATTCTGGAGTGGGTTGCCATTTCCTTTTCCAGAGGATCTTCCCCACCCAGGGATCGAACCTGGGTCTCCTGCATTGCAGGCAGATCCTTCACCAGGAAAGTCACAAGACCAATTTATATTTTATTCTTCAAGCTTTTCTTTATTTTCTAATTCTTAAGATATGAGGACATATTTTAAAAAGTCAAAATAATGACTCAGAGTTAGCACTGATAGGGAATGCAAGAATGAAAAAGGAATCACACTACGGTCAGGACCTCTTCTCACAAATTGGATTAGAGGACACTGCAGCTCTGTGGATGTTCTGACGGCCAAGAGTTCCAACCAGCTCTGCTAAATTTATTAAGAGAATAGAAATTCTCTTGATCAGTCTTGTCTTTGTCCCTTGCTGTGAACAACTGTGGAAGTAAGAACACAACCATATAATCACTAAGGAGACCTTGACTTAGGAAGTATTATATTTTATGGAACTTTTAATTGCAGAGATTTTCTATTTATTGAGAAACATCTGCATTGACTTCGAATGAAATAAATAATCAATTTACAATATCTGAAATTCTTAACTACCTACATTGCAGGTCCTGTATATCTAGGAAAACACAATTCACACACTCCTGTTTCAGGAAGTGAATAGTCTTTTGGAAATATCCCAGCCTTAGTGGCACTGCTTTGTCCTGTGAGTTTACACATGTGTCACCAAGAATAAAACACACGTGGACTGCAGTATGACCATCTCCTGAGCAGGCCTGAGGCTCTTTCCCCAACACCTTGGGTACCTGAAGTTTAGCCTCCTGGAAAATATTTCTTATCAATTATCTACTTGGAAAAATTATTAACCATGTTCTTTAATATTTACTGAGATTTGTATTATAAACTGTATACCAATGTTCTTTTTGACACTGATTTCAAATGTCATGAGAGATATTTAAATGAACTATAATTCAGTTCAGTTCAGTCTCTCAGTTGTGTCCGACTCTTTGGGACCCCATGAATCGCAGCACGCCAGGCCTGCCTGTCCATCACCAACTCCCGGAGTTCACTCAGATTCATGTCCATCGAGTCAGTGATGCCATCCAGCCATCTCATCCTC
>SJYW01054834.1:24642-55373 GCA_006410735.1 Raphicerus campestris | reverse complement strand
GAATTCACCCCCTCAAGAAGAGCTCTAATTCTGTGGAAAGCATTTAGTTCTGTCTCATATAGAACCTTAACACTGAATAGAACTGCAAGGATATATTTATTCATTTAGATTAAATCTCTCTCATTTCCAGCTTAAATAAGCAATATCTTTTTATACAACAGAAGAGCCTCACATTCTTATCAAAGTTAAGGAGGATGTCATGTATTTCCACTGCAATTACAGAGAAGTGACATCCAGTGATTTTATTAAGCCTAGAGAACACTTATGCCTAAATAGTAATACCAATCCTGTAAAGAGGGCATGCATTTATAAGGTTAAATAAGTGCCTTTAAATGTTTGCTCCTGGATTGATAAAATATACCAGATTATAGGCAGAGAGAAAACCCCATAGACTATCTCTACTTGTAGAATTTGTTCAACAGGAATTGCCCCTGTTACAGTTCATTTTCTCAATAAGGCTATTAGCAGTTTNGCCTTTAAATGTTTGCTCCTGGATTGATAAAATATACCAGATTATAGGCAGAGAGAAAACCCCATAGACTATCTCTACTTGTAGAATTTGTTCAACAGGAATTGCCCCTGTTACAGTTCATTTTCTCAATAAGGCTATTAGCAGTTTGTATTTGTCCTTAGATTCCTTCTCAGTGTCCATTGCCCCCAGTTTCAATTGGCTTCCCTTTAGTCTCTTACTTTTGTTTTTCTGTACACAACATCACCATCTTTTCTCATGTACGTATTGAGATAGAGTGTATAAAAAGCACTAGAACTCCACTGAGAAGGGAGACAGCAAAACACGCAGTCTAGAAACATGAAAAATATAGTCAGTCCTCTATATCCATTGGTTCCACATCTTCAGACTCAACTGTGAATAAAAAATACTCAAAAAAAGTTTCAGAGAGTTCCAAAAAAAAACATTTGAATCTGTTGCAAGCCAGCAACAATTTGCATAGCATTTACATTGTATTTATAACTGTTGTATAGTATTTACATTGTCAGTCAGTCAGTTCAGTTGCTCAGTTGTGTCTGACTCTTTGCAACCCCAATGGACGGCAGCATGCCAGGCTTCCGTGTCCATCACCAACTACCGGAGCTTGCTCAAACACGTGTCCATAGAGGTGGTGAGGCCATCCAACCATCTCATCCTCTGTTGTCCCCTTCTCTTTCTGACTTCAGTTTTTCCCAGAACCAGGGTCTTTTCCAATGAGTCAACTCTTCACATCAGTTGGCCAAAGTATTGGAGTTTCAGCTTCATCATCAGTCCCTCCAATGAATATTCAAGGACTGATTTCCTTTAGGATAGACTGGTTGGATCTCTTTGAAGTCCAAGGGACTCTCAAGAGTCTTTTCCAACACCACAGTTCAAGAACATAAATTCTTCAGCACTCGGCCTTCTTTATGGTCCAGCTCTCACATCTATACATGACTACTGGAAAAACCATAGCTTTGCCTAAAAGGACCTTTGTCGTCAAAGTAATGTCTCTGCTTTTTAAAATGCTGTCTAGGTTGATCATAGCTTTTCTTCCAAGTAGCAAGTGTCTTTTAATTTCATGTGATTAAAATTATCTGCAGATTAGGAGCCCAAGAAAATTAAGTCTGTCACTATTTCCACTGTTTCCCCATCTATTTCCCATGAAGTGATGGGACTGGATGCCATGATCTTAGTTTTTTGAATATTGAGTTTTAAGCCAGCTTTTTCACTCTCCTCTTTCACTTTCATCAAGATGCTCTTTAGTTCTTCTTTACTTTCTTCCATAAGGGTGGTGTCATCTGCATATCTAAGATTATTGATATTTCCCCCGGCAATCTTGATTCCAGCTTGTGTTTCATCCAGTCCAGAATTTTGCATGATATACTCTGCATATAAGTTAAATAAGCAGGGCATCGAAATACAGCCTTGATGTACTCCTTTCCCAATTTGGAATCAGTACATTGTCCCATGTCCGGTTCTAACTGCTGCTTCTTGACCCACATACAGATTTTTCAGGAAGCAGGTCAGGTCATCTGGTATTCCCACCACTTGAAGAATTTTCCACACTTTGTTGTGATCCACAACGTCAAAGGCTTTAGCATAGTCAATAAAACAGAAGTATATGTTTTTCTGGAACTCTTTTGCTTTTTCTATGATCCAACGGATGTTGGCAATTTGATCTCTGGCTCCTCTGCCTTTTCTAAATCCAGTTCAAATTTACACTGTATTAGGTATATAAGTGGACTTCTGTGGTGCCTCAGACAGTAAAGAATCCACCCTGCAATGCAGGAAACCTAGTTTTGATCCCTGTGTTGAGAAGATCCCCTGGAGGAGGGCATGGCAACCCACTCCATATTCTTGCCTGTAGAATCCCCATGGATAGAGGTGCCTTGCAGGCTACAGTTCATGAGGTAACAGTCAGACATGACGGAGCAACTAAGCATAGCACAAGACAGCACAGGTATATAAGTAATCCAGAGATGATTTAAGGTGTACAAGAGGGTGAATGCAAAGGTGAAAGAAAGTGTTAGTCACTCAGTCTTGTCCAACTCTTTGCTACCCCAAGGACTGTAGACCGCCAGGCACCACCATCCATGGGATTTCCCAGGCAAGAATACAGGAGTGGGTTGCCATTCCTTCTCCAGAGGATTTTCCTGACCCAGAGGTTGAACAGAGGTCTCCTGTATTGCAGGCAGAGTCTTTACCGTCTGAGTCACCAGGAAAGCCCAAATACCACAAATGTGAAAACAGGACACTATTTTATATAAGGAACTTGCACATCCTTAGGTTTTAGAACTTGTGGGGGTCCTGGAATTAATCTCCTGAGGATACACAGGGATGGCTATAGTTGTTTCAGTATCTTCTCATATTAAGTTCCCATGACAATTGACCAGCCACATGCAATTCAGTTTCAATGTTTTGTTGTATAATTATAATATCTTCTCTTAGTAGTACAATTTAGAAGGGATTTCTTGTCACCAGAAAAGACTGACTAAGAAGAGTGCTGGACTATTTTAAATATAGGTCTACAGAATGGTCCATCTGGATGCTGAGAAACATTCCAACTTGGCCGAGCTAGAATACTCACCACCTCTGCAGTTATCCATTAACCTAAGCCTGTTTTCATTCCTGAAGCTTCAGAGAAGTTCTGGAGTCTCTGAAGGACTATTCACTATGGGGAATTTTCTTTGAGTTCAACAGGAGATTTGAATTATGCCGTAATTTAAATAAGCACCATTAATTTAACCTTTGGTTGAAAGAAACTGTCCATAGGTGGAGAAAACTGTCAAATTGTTGGTGTTGCTGACTACTATCCATTCTAGCCTAATATGAAACTCATGACACAAAACTCACAGGGATTTCTGAGTGGAAGCTTCCACCTCAGACTGTCAGTATGGATATTTGCTCTGGGGTGGTTTGACTTCCATGCAGCTTCACCTGCTCATTTCACAGTATTCCATGAAATTTTCAGCTTTCCTGAATATATTGGGGAAGTAGGAATTAAAGAAGTTGCTCCACTTTCTGTCCATAAAAGAGTCTTTCTTCTCATAATGAGAGTCCTAGCTACATGCCTACTCAAAGCCACAGACCCAGGCATTCTAGGCACGAATGGAGAAAAACACAAGGGTTTATCCATCTATCAGGCTCTGCTGCAGACCCCATTCTTAAAACATTAAATGCTTCCCATTTAGTCATTTCGGTTCTTCGTTTTATATATTCCTAAAGTGGAAAATCACCAACCACATCAAGGAATCTTTTCCTTCAGCTACCAGCTGTAAAATCCACCCACTTACCTATTGTTATTGATGACAATTGGGTTGTAAATGGCAAAGCAAAGGATATTTAACTTTTTTTTTCTTTCAAGAAGGGCAGTCTTACCTTTGACACCATATTATACCCATTAGACAGTCAATAACAAGTGTTGTCTAGAATGTGAAAAAATTAAAACCCTAATAACATTGCTGTAACACCCTCATAACATTGTAAAGTAATGTCACTTTGGGAAAAAATTAACAATTCCTCAAAATTTAACCTAAATTTACCATGTGACCCAGCAATTCCACCTGGGTATAGTAAACCTAAGATAAATGCAAACACATGCCCACACAAAAACTTGTATACAGATGTTCACAGCAGCATTACTCATAATAGATAAAAAGTGGAGACAATCCAAACGTCCATCAACTGAAGAATGGACAAATAAAATGCAACGGAGACACAGACATAAAGTACAGGCTTTTGGACACAGTGAGGAAAGGAGAGTGGAGGATGATTTGGGAGAGTAGCATATACGTTGCTATATGTAAAACAGACAGCCAATGGAAATTTTCTGTATGACTTGGAACTAAAATCTGGTACTCTGGAACAACCTAGAGGGATGGGATGGGTCGGATGTGGGAAGGACGTTTAAGAGGGAAGGGACATATCTATACCTATGGCTGATGCAAGTTGATGCGGCAGAAACCAATATAATATTGTAAAGTAATTATCCTCTAATTCAAAATAAAATAAAGGCAGTATACCCACACAGCTGAATATTATTGGGCAGTAAAAAGGAACGAAATACAGATACATACCACAACTCAGGTGAACCTTGAAAACACCACCGTAAATGAGAAAAGACAGGCACAAAAGACCACATATTGTATGATTCGATTTGTCTGTAATGCCCAAATAAGAAGACAGAGTTTATAGAAACAGCAATTAGGGATTATGTAAGGCTGGGGCAGGGGACGGATGGAAAGTGACTAATGGTCATGAGGATATTATTGGGAAGATGAAATGTTTCTCAGCTGCATTTCTAGGTGCCCCTGATGTCACGTTGGGTCAGTGTTGGATGGGAGGAAAGGCAGCGATTTGTCCCATCTCTGCTTCATGCACCTGAGACGTGGTGATTGATATTTGAGGATCTCTTTCTGGTTGAGGATGGAGAATTCCATAATTTGGGTCGTCATTTTTAACCTGCCTATCCTAAACTGTACTTTTTGAAAGGATCATTTTATGATTGAAGAATAGACTGAAGAGAATGGAGAATGGCAGCAAGAAATCTCACTGGAAATCTACAGTGATTGGGTAGGTGAGAAATTGAGACTTCAACCAAGACACTCATGTTGATGAGAAACATTTTGTAGACAGAATCGATAAAACTTGATAATGACCTAAAAGAAGAAAGTTTAAAAAAGAGAAAAATCACATCTCACTTCTGTCCTGAAATATAGGAACATTGGATAGGCAGATATTTTATTGGTGAACTGCAACACTATATTACATCTTAAGCACAATCATTCAGCTTATTGGATACATAACTCAAAAAAAGTGTTTGTGTATATAGATGTCTAAATATCTGTATGTAAGAATAAATACTTTAAAATATATTTTAACATATATGTTTATATTATATATTATACATAACAAAATAGGGGCTTCCCTGGTGGCTCAGCAGTAAAGAATCCACCTTCAATGCATGAGCCACAGGAGACAAGGGTTCAACCCCTGGGTTGGGAAGATCCCCTGGAAAAGGAAATGGCAACCTGCTCCAGAGTTCTTGCTTGGGAAATTCCATGGACAGAGGAGCCGGGCAGGCTACAGTCTACAGTGATGCAAAAGATTCAGATATGACTAAACAACAACAACATAATAAAATAGAGTCTATTATATATGCTATATAATATACCAGATTACGGGGCTTCCCTGGTGGCTCAGCCCTAAAGAATCTGCCTTCAATGCATGAGCCACAGGAGATTGGGAAGATCCCCATCCTATGGACAGACTCTGGCTGGCTGCCATCTATAGCACTGCAGACCTAGACATGACTGAAGCGATTTAGCATACATGCATACATACCAATTATATAATATATTTTAAAAGTATATACTAGCAAATATAACTATATAAAAATACACTAAGTGTATTGTTACAATTGGGAACTGAGCAGGTGTCAGATCATTCATCATCATTAATCCCTTCCCTAGCCTGAAAGAGGTTTTGACTCAAAGTCTTTCAGACACTACAAAATGGCCACACCCTGAAAGTCAGCTCTATTTAGGAACTTGCAGCTGGAAAGTGGTTTGGTATTTGATCTTCATGAAGGTGTGTCTAACTGCAAAGAAGTGATCTTCTGACTCAGTTGGCTTTGCACTCAATGGGGATGATGTGTCTGGTATGTTCTTGTTTATTTAGGTAAAGCTGCATAATCCAATAAAGAACCAATGAAATACAGCAGATGTACAAACTTCCTGCCTTTGAGGACAAATATCTCAGTCTCTCAATTATCAAAGATAAGAACATATGAGTGAGAGGAAGTTCTCTTGAATTTGCTCTTGTGAGAGACTGGTTTTCCAGAGTGATTGGGTTGTTAATCAGATTCAAGTGTTTTCAAAGGGCTGCTACTGGCTATTTACAACTGGAAAGGAGGAAAAATGGATAGGTATTGCATTTCTACATGTTAAGTAATGTAGAGGAATTATCAGACATACATTACCTGTTCTTATTATAGCTTTGCTAATAAATCATTTTATACCAAATTTCTAGACATAAAAGTGAAGCCCCTGAGTAAGCATCTTACCTAAGCCCAGACAGCTAGAAAGTGGAGAACTGGAATGGAAATTCAGATCTGTTAGCCTTCAAGATCATTTTTCCCCCCTCTGTATCATGCAGCCAAGAAATGATAAGCCACCCTGACAAAGAGAGGCAGAGATTCTAAAGTTATATCTTTAATGATATAAAAGTTTTACATTTAGATAGTTTGGGTTTAATTTTTCAGAGCCTCAAAAGCATAGTAACATAAGAAATCCAACTCTCCTGAAGCATCTTCTCTATTTTTAAAGATGTGATTTTCTTTAATCATAAGCAAGAGACTGCCTTTGTAGCTGTTTATAACCATGCTCTCTAAATACCTTATTGTACAAATGAGAGAAGCGGGCAAGATAGACCATTGGTTTAAAACCCAGAGAAAAGGGTTATATAGTACTGCTTAGTATGTCAGTACACCTGGGAGTCAAAAAACATACCTGGAAGCAGGTCAAGCCTTGTAAATCAATTAGGTGTTTGATGAATAAATGCTTAAGTCTTTTATCTAATAGGTACTGGGCTTAATATATGAGTTATAGATCATATTATCAACATTGTCAAATGTTATATACACTATCAACTCAAAGGGCAACTGTGATATATACACACGTAAGTGAGCACACACACACGTGCTATAAAATTTAGTAGGCAATAACTGCACACTTATAACATTTGATGTGAGTTGCTCATGGCAGAGTAGGGATCATTTCAAGCTACCTGATGAGGCAAGACATCAAAGACATTGTCTTTTTAACCTGCCTATGAATGGTTTCCCTGGTGACTCAGACAGTAAAGAATCTGCCTGCAATGCAGGAGACATGGATTTGATCCCTGGGTCAGAAAGATCCCCTGGAGGAGGTGGGCAACCCACTCCAGTATTCTTGCTGGAGAATCCCATGGACAGAGGAGCCTGATGGGCTACAGGTCATAGGCTCGCAAAGAGTTGGACATGACTGAAGTGACTAGCATGCACACAAGGGAACACAGTTAATAAAATTAATAAGGTTTACTTATTTATTTTTCAACAGTACAATTTGCATAAATACTCTTAGAGTCTGGCTTTCTTTACTCTATTTTCCCCTATCCAACTGTCAATTTATATACTACATAACATTCCAGTGAAAATTATGCTATGGAATCTCCCATTCTTTGTCCATCTATATAAAAAAATAATTTAATGATAATCCCTGTAATGATTTCCTTTAACCCTCATTTTATAACTCCAGTCCTTGCTATAGAATTAAAGGAATAAAAAAGCCCTGGAAAGGTCATTAATTTCTTTTTCCTTACCTCTGCCACCCACTTTCAAGCTAGACCACACACATAAATCATTGCAGACTTTTTCTTCATCACATTGTGGTTTCTATTCACATTTACTCTACCCTAAGGGAATAATTTTGCTACAGGTGGGCAAATTCAGTACTAATGGCGTTACCCTAGGTTTTCAGGGAAACTTTTGAGGGCAAAATAGCACCATTAACACTGCCAGTTTCACATGACTCTTTGTCAGTGATCAAGTTTAATTATTTCCTGTCCCATTATTGAAAACTCAAGAATCAACTTCTTATTAACAGTTCATGTTCAGATTGAATTATCTTATGGTAAATTTCTTAAACTATTTCTATAATAGGTTTGCCCCCCTTTTTTAAAAAAACAATAACTCCCAAGGTGAAAACCTNGGATGGGAGGAAAGGCAGCGATTTGTCCCATCTCTGCTTCATGCACCTGAGACGTGGTGATTGATATTTGAGGATCTCTTTCTGGTTGAGGATGGAGAATTCCATAATTTGGGTCGTCATTTTTAACCTGCCTATCCTAAACTGTACTTTTTGAAAGGATCATTTTATGATTGAAGAATAGACTGAAGAGAATGGAGAATGGCAGCAAGAAATCTCACTGGAAATCTACAGTGATTGGGTAGGTGAGAAATTGAGACTTCAACCAAGACACTTATTTTGATGAGAAACATTTTGTAGGCAGAATCGATAAAACTTGATAATGACCTAAAAGAAGAAAGTTTAAAAAAGAGAAAAATCACATCTCACTTCTGTCCTGAAATATAGGAACATTGGATAGGCAGATATTTTATTGGTGAACTGCAACACTATATTACATCTTAAGCACAATCATTCAGCTTATTGGATACATAACTCAAAAAAAGTGTTTGTGTATATAGATGTCTAAATATCTGTATGTAAGAATAAATACTTTAAAATATATTTTAACATATATGTTTATATTATATATTATACATAACAAAATAGGGGCTTCCCTGGCGGCTCAGCAGTAAAGAATCCACCCTCAATGCATGAGCCACAGGAGACAAGGGTTTAACCCCTGGGTTGGGAAGATCCCCTGGAAAAGGAAATGGCAACCTGCTCCAGGGTTCTTGCTTGGGAAATTCCATGGACAGAGGAGCCGGGCAGGCTACAGTCTACGGTGATGCAAAAGATTCAGATATGACTAAACAACAACAACATAATAAAATAGAGTCTATTATATATGTTATATAATATACCAGATTACGGGGCTTCCCTGGTGGCTCAGCACTAAAGAATCTGCCTTCAATGCATGAGCCACAGGAGATGCGGGTTCGATCCCTGGGTTGGGAAGATCCCCTGGAAGAGGGCATGATAACCTACTCAGGTATTCTGGCCTGGAAAATCCTATGGACAGACTCTGGCTGGCTGCCATCTATAGCACTGCAGACCTAGACATGACTGAAGCGATTTAGCATACATGCATACATACCAATTATATAATATATTTTAAAAGTATATACTAGCAAATATAACTATATAAAAATACACTAAGTGTATTGTTACAATTGGGAACTGAGCAGGTGTCAGATCATTCATCATCATTAATCCCTTCCCTAGCCTGAAAGAGGTTTTGACTCAAAGTCTTTCAGACACTACAAAATGGCCACACCCTGAAAGTCAGCTCTATTTAGGAACTTGCAGCTGGAAAGTGGTTTGGTATTTGATCTTCATGAAGGTGTGTCTAACTGCAAAGAAGTGATCTTCTGACTCAGTTGGCTTTGCACTCAATGGGGATGATGTGTCTGGTATGTTCTTGTTTATTTAGGTAAAGCTGCATAATCCAATAAAGAACCAATGAAATACAGCAGATGTACAAACTTCCTGCCTTTGAGGACAAATATCTCAGTCTCTCAATTATCAAAGATAAGAACATATGAGTGAGAGGAAGTTCTCTTGAATTTGCTCTTGTGAGAGACTGGTTTTCCAGAGTGATTGGGTTGTTAATCAGATTCAAGTGTTTTCAAAGGGCTGCTACTGGCTATTTACAACTGGAAAGGAGGAAAAATGGATAGGTATTGCATTTCTACATGTTAAGTAATGTAGAGGAATTATCAGACATACATTACCTGTTCTTATTATAGCTTTGCTAATAAATCATTTTATACCAAATTTCTAGACATAAAAGTGAAGCCCCTGAGTAAGCATCTTACCTAAGCCCAGACAGCTAGAAAGTGGAGAACTGGAATGGAAATTCAGATCTGTTAGCCTTCAAGATCATTTTTCCCCCCTCTGTATCATGCAGCCAAGAAATGATAAGCCACCCTGACAAAGAGAGGCAGAGATTCTAAAGTTATATCTTTAATGATATAAAAGTTTTACATTTAGATAGTTTGGGTTTAATTTTTCAGAGCCTCAAAAGCATAGTAACATAAGAAATCCAACTCTCCTGAAGCATCTTCTCTATTTTTAAAGATGTGATTTTCTTTAATCATAAGCAAGAGACTGCCTTTGTAGCTGTTTATAACCATGCTCTCTAAATACCTTATTGTACAAATGAGAGAAGCAGGCAAGATAGACCATTGGTTTAAAACCCAGAGAAAAGGGTTATATAGTACTGCTTAGTATGTCAGTACACCTGGGAGTCAAAAAACATACCTGGAAGCAGGTCAAGCCTTGTAAATCAATTAGGTGTTTGATGAATAAATGCTTAAGTCTTTTATCTAATAGGTACTGGGCTTAATATATGAGTTATAGATCATATTATCAACATTGTCAAATGTTATATACACTATCAACTCAAAGGGCAACTGTGATATATACACACGTAAGTAAGCACACACACACGTGCTATAAAATTTAGTAGGCAATAACTGCACACTTATAACACTTGATGTGAGTTGCTCATGGCAGAGTAGGGATCATTTCAAGCTACCTGATGAGGCAAGACATCAAAGACATTGTCTTTTTAACCCTCCTATGAACGGTTTCCCTGGTGACTCAGACAGTAAAGAATCTGCCTACAATGCAGGAGACATGGATTTGATCCCTGGGTCAGAAAGATCCCCTGGAGGAGGTGGGCAACCCACTCCAGTATTCTTGCTGGAGAATCCCATGGACAGAGGAGCCTGAGGGGCTACAGGTCATAGGCTCGCAAAGAGTTGGACATGACTGAAGTGACTAGCATGCACACAAGGGAACACAGTTAATAAAATTAATAAGGTTTACTTATTTATTTTTCAACAGTACAATTTGCGTAAATACTCTTAGAGTCTGGCTTTCTTTACTCTATTTTCCCCTATCCAACTGTCAATTTATATACTATATAACATTCCAGTGAAAATTATGCTATGGAATCTCCCATTCTTTGTCCATCTATATAAAAAAATATTTTAATGACAATCCCTGTTATGATTTCCTTTAACCCTCATTTTATCACTCCAGTTCTTGCTATAGAATTAAAGGAATAAAAAAGCCCTGGAAAGGTCATTAATTTCTTTTTCCTTACCTCTGCCACCCACTTTCAAGCTAGACCACACACATAAATCATTGCAGACTTTTTCTTCATCACATTGTGGTTTCTATTCACATTTACTCTACCCTAAGGGAATAATTTTGCTACAGGTGGGCAAATTCAGTACTAATGGCATTACCCAATGTTTTCAGGGAAACTTTTGAGGGCAAAATAGCACCATTAACACTGCCAGTTTCACATGACTCTTTGTCAGTGATCAAGTTTAATTATTTCCTGTCCCATTATTGAAAACTCAAGAATCAACTTCTTATTAACAGTTCATGTTCAGATTGAATTATCTTATGGTAAATTTCTTAAACTATTTCTATAATAGGTTTGCCCCCCTTTTTTAAAAAAACAATAACTCCCAAGGTGAAAACCTGCTCTTTCACTGTTACTAGGTCACGGGCTCTAATTAAACTCTGTGACTCCACGAGAAAAATAAAGCTAGTCAGTTCAATTTTAAAAATAAAGACAGTCATATAAGATTGTAGTATATAAACTTGCTTGGAATTTTCACTATTCATTGGTTGACTTAATAACTACGAGGAGTGACAAAACCTCTAGTTTAAAAAAATCCCTGAAAGCTCAAAATACTGGCTTGATATTGGCTATATGCTTTTTAAGCATTATATTTTCACCAGCTGATGTATGCAGGATTAAGAAGAAGGTGATGGTGTGTTTTATTTCAGACCACCTCAAACTTTTCTTGAGAAACCCTTCTGGTATATCTGGCATCTGCTGTACTTCAAAATTTGCATACATATGACAATGTAACCCTATGAGATTCTTCAAGAATTTTCCTCAATTTATCATTCTATCCATATAGAATAGAGGGCAGGACTTTCCCAGCTGGTGGAAGATACAGTTCAATGCAAATGATGCTAGGAATGAAGTTATTCAAATATTCTCTCTTACCGAAGTCTGAAGTCACATCATTTATTTGAGTTAAGGCTCTTTACCCATCACTATTTAAAAGAACAGAGTTTAACTCATAACTCTTGGTGTGATGAAGATTCTCACCTGTTTTACTCCTTGTGAGGAGAGGGTAGAGCAAAGTTACAATAATAGTCTTTCATGTTTTCTCTGAGTTTTAAAAATAGTGTAAAGAGATCCATTCATTGAACAAGTAAGTCTTTGGCTCCCCCTATATTGCAGTGTTCCAGGCACTGCAGATGTAAAGAAGACAGAAAAAAAAATTGAAGTCCTCTAGAAAGAAGACAGTATAATAATTGATTATTGTGCATACAGATTATAGAGGATATATGTCAACCACTGTGATCAGAGTATAAGTATTTGAGAACAGGAAAGGATGTGTATAACTCCTGGCTAGAGATATCAGGAAAGGCTGACTTTGAAGAGGAATTATTTAAACCAAGTCTTGGAAAAGATGGAGGAGTATGTCAAGCAATAAGATGAGAAAGAGCTCTGCAGGCCTATGAATCAGTATTCCAAATGATGAAGGCTAAAGGACAGCGAGGAACCACGGTAGATCATTTCTGCAGGCAGAAGGACCACATTATGAATTGATGGGAGGTTCCATGGAGAAAGTTGTCCTGAATCTGATCATGAAAGGCTAAGATTCTGTGCCTTATCCTATAAATCACCAGGTAGACAGATCCCTATTAATGAATACCTCCAGTGGACCTAACTTCAACTTCATCTCACTTTCTCTTTCTTAATCCAAACATGTCTGAAACCCAGGGAGTTAGAGTAAATAAAAGGATAATCTAGAATCCTTCCTTATTCATTAAAAAAAAAAATCTCAAAATTCAGTTATTTAATTTCCAGGGAGACCTAGCTATCTCTTTAGAATAAACAAACATAGAACAGCTCTCCTGGTATCACAATCACTTGGTTAAGAACTACTCTTTGAAATGGTGAGAAGCAATCAAAGGATTGTATGAAGCAAGTGATACGTTCAGTTTGCATCCCAGTAGGATTGTTCTATTTATAAGGAAGGGAATGAACTGAAGAAGGTAAAGCAGGGGAGAAGATAGAGTGTATTAGAAAGTGAAGTCACTCAGTCATGTCCGACTCTTTGTGACCCCATGGACACCAGGCTCCTCCGTCCATGGGATTTTCTAGGCAAGAGTACTGAAGTGGGTTGCCTCAATAGTTTCTAAAAGGAACTGAAGTTAGGCTCGTTTGAAGAGAGAGAAGAGACAGATGCATAGGAAGTGGGATGGGCAGAGGATGAGTTGGTGAGATTGCATCACCAACTCAACGGACATGAACTTGAGCAAACTCCGGGAGATGGTGAAGGACTGGGAAGCCTGGCATGCTGAAGCTCATGGGTCGCAAAGAGTTGGACATGACTCGGCGGCTGAAAAACAAACCACAAATAGTGCCTTAAGCAACACATCTTAATAAGCAGCCCTCAGTAGTGAATAACCATGGGATATCATGCTGAAGCTCTATTTCCACTAGTTGTACCTTCATGGGTTTCTGTCAAAAGATGGAATAAAAATAATGAGTAGATAGCAATACTTCTTTTCTCCTTTTCCCAGGATTCAAGAAACTTGAAGAGTTTTATCTGCAAGTGTTAAGGATAATCAGAATTCGATTCATGTCTCTGCTCTGCCATTTATTAGCTTTGAGACTCTGGGCAAATTTTTTAACCACTTTGTGCATCAACTTGCTTATTTGTAAAATGACATTAACAGTGCCTCGTATAGGTGTGCACTGAGGTTTTGATGAGATAAAGAACATAAAGCGTGCAGTAGACTGCTGGACACTGCTCTCTACTCTGGAAAAGTTGGTTCATGTTACTCTATCTGGACTAAATATAGTTGCTGTTGATTTTAAAAAATATATCAACAAGAAGTAAAAGGAGATTGGCAGAAAAAAAAATAAACTGTGAAATTCAAAGTTATCAGGCCAGATATCTCATTAGGAGTAAACAGTGGGCAGAAAACAGAATTAGAGAACATAAACTCTTAAATATGGATTCACATTATTTGTGTTTTATTGTTGTTGCTTACTTGCTACATCATGTCCGACTCTTTGTGGATAATGACATTTAAAAATCAAGGTCATTTCTTATATGATACTATACATGTTTCAGTGTCATTCTCCCAAATCATCCCACCCTCTCCCTCTCCCCCAGATGCCNGGAGGGGGCTTCGGCATGGGGAGATTGTGTACACCTGTGGCTGATTCATGTCGATGTATGGCCAAACCAATACAGTACTGTAAAATAGAATAAAGTATTAAAAAATAAAAAGAACTTAAAAAAAAATCAAGGTCAGCTTTTATACTCAGATGTACAATGTGTGTATTATTGTATTCTGAAATATAAATTTGGCACTTCTGACCAAAAAAATAAAATATATAACCAAAAATAAAGCCATATAAAATAAAAGAATGCAGAATTATATGGAAATGTAATCTGAGTGAGTCCATATTTCCAACTTTCATAAGACTTGCTTAAACTTATTAGTGTGAAGAAATATGCTCAGTAGACCTACAGTTCATTTTCATTGAAATATAGTTTGGTTTTAAGGTTATTCTTTTGATCTGTAGTTGGTATCTGTCTCCATAGCAATGGTACTTGTTCACAAATATTCTTGCCACAAGTTTATCTGATTTTAGCATCTGCAATTATAAGATTCCTCTTGACCATTCATCATTTCTCCTTGGTACAAAACTTTGTTTTCTTTAGCATTAGGAACATGCTAATTCTAGAATCTGGTGATTTGCTGGTTTCTTTACAAAGGTGCTTTTAACCTATGATTATTTCCTTTATTTTCCCCCTGTCTAGGTGTCTCTTACAATCCTCTTACTTGCCAAATTTTTGTTGATTTTCAGATATTTTATGTTATATCAGTTTGAAAATAGAAAACCCTCCCAGTTATCTGAACAAAGGGAATTAAATATTTTTAAAAGTTAACTAGATATAAAGTTGTTAACTAGGTAATTGGAAAGGTTAAAAGGGAACTGTAAAATTCAGCAAATGTTTTCTATAAAGGACCAGATAGTAAATAGTTTGGATTCTCAGAGAAGGCAATGGCACCCCACTCCAGTGTTCTTGCCTGGAGAATCCTATGAGCGGAGGAGCCTGGTGGGCTGCAGTTCATGGGGTCTCAAAGAGTCGGACATGACTGAGCGACTTGACTTTCACTTTTCACTTTCATGCATTGGAGAAGGAAATGGCAACCCACTCCAGTGTTCTTGCTTGGAGAATCCCAGGGATGGGGGAGCCTGGTGGGCTGCTGCCTATGGGGTCGCACAGAGTCGGACATGACTGAAGCGACTTAGCAGCAGCAGCAACAGCAGGTCATCATGATTAGCTAAGACTCTGCAGTTGGAACAAGAAAGCAAGAGTTTCAGACAGAAGGATTAAGCCTGGGTATGTTCCAATAAACCTTTATTTACAAAAACAGGCAGCAGGCAGGATTCAGTCACAAGCTATAGTTTGCCAGCTCCTGCCCAATCAAAGAGGTAGCAATGGTAGGAAGCAGCCTCCATTAGGATTGAGAAAACAAAAAGACAAAATTAGATTGTTACAATCTTGAAGTTTGGAAGAGGGGCCTCGTGAGCCCAGAACTGAGTTGCCTGATAAGGGGGGGCCAGCTGGTTGCTAGGGGTGTGATCAAGTTGGTTCTGTCAATATCAGAAAAACTGCACAGGAGGTTCAACTGAACCGACCAGCCACTTACCAGCTGAAGATGTGTTGCTGGGGAGATGCTTAGGACAAGGGGGTCAGCAAGCCCATAGGAAGTTCATGGAGAAACAAATAAGAACTCACAAGTATTCGTTTGTTTGTTTCTATGTTTTAGCATTACTTCATATTTTTTAATTGCGGGTATAGTTGCTTTACAATATTAGATTATTTTCTGCTGGACAACAAAGTGATTCAACTACATGTGTACACATATCCCCCTCTCTCTTGAGCCTTCCTCCACCCTTTCCCCTCATCCCACCCATCTAGGTCACCACAGAACACCAAGCTGAGCTCCCAGATGGCCAGAAGGCACATGAAAAGATGCTCAACACCACTAATTATTAGAGAACTGCAAATCAAAACTACAGTGAAGTATCACCTCACACCAGTCAAAATGCCCATCATCAAAAATCCACAAACAGTAAATGCTGGAGAGGGTGTGGAGGAAAGAGAATCCTCTGGCACTGTTGGTGGGAATGTAAGTAGATGCAGACACCGTTCATTTTTTGCTTCTGTAGCCTCACAGTCCTATCTACACTTCTTCTGCCCTTTATTGGCTGATCAGTCCAGCAAAGCGGAAACTCGGTTTGCCGAAATCTAGCGTAGACTTCACCACAGGCAGAAGAAGGGCAGGTATGGAGCTGAGACACAATCACCTAATTGGTACACATTGCCAAAATCCAAGACTCTTTTTTTAGTCCATGTTTTAAGACTGAATTATGACTGAGAACCTTCTCACAGTATCATCTTACATCGACACAGAGGACTTTTCCAGGTTGGAATTATGCCTAGACCACTCCGCCCACCCTCAATAAACCAAATTTTGATAATGTAAAGAATGGGCATCAGTTTAGAGTCCATAAAATTTTGCTAACATAGAAATATTGGTGGTGTAGAATCCATAAAATGTGTATATATGTACTTTGTGTGTAATGCTGTTTGTGCACATGAGTAAACATGTATATCAGTGTAAGGTCCCAACTCTTTATTCTTGGAAAGGACAACAGTTTAATCTGAAAATATTTCTATTTCTTCTTAGGCATTAAAACAGGATCTCTTATTGAGCATTGCTTAAATCCCACAATACTAGTAGTTTCTGTTATCTAAATTCTTACTTGGAAACAAAATGCTAGCAACTGTATTTCAGTTCTCAATTTCAAATGCAAAAGCCCTGGAGTGATTGTTTATGAGAATATTTAGTTCTGATTGATTGATCAGTTGATTGATTGGATGATTTATTGATTGACAAGTGATGAAGCATGCTGGAAAGAATCAGACAGGGCTATTCTGAGAAACATTCTTTGAAGACATTTTAAAAATTAGTTTGTCACTCAAGAGAAAATCTCTAGACTGATACATCGAATCTTTGTGCTCTGAACTGTCAAAATGGCTTTATGTGTGGATGACCTAAGTGTCTGTTTATCCTTAGACAATAAATAGTATAGGACATACGAATTATTCTGATTTCAGTATGTAAATATCAACTACTCTTGCATAAGAACAGAACTTCCCCTCAGCTTGACCACCTGTGCTATATTTCACAGTTTTGAAATTTTCTCCTTAGTTTGTTATTTCAACATCTTACACACTAGCTGGGCTACATTCCTCTCTTGAATAGTGTTTTCTTAATGCAGCATACCTGTACAACATAATTGACACCCTTACTGTCACTACAGCAGAGGAAATGCCAAAGTTGGACTAAAACAAATCTTCAAGCCATTTATTATATTATGTGCCTAGTGATGGCTTCCAGGTACCTATTTATATCTCCCCCTTTAAATATTTCATAGCTCCTCTATTACTGATAAGAGTTCATCCACAAGTTTCCCAGGGGGACTTTTCATAATGTACATAGGATATCATTTCTGGTGTTTGGAATCACCATATATTATATTTTATTGCAGAAGTTGATAGAGTCTCAAGAAAAGTTACCTGATGAAGAAATAATCAAGAAGATTCATAATGAATCATTCAGTGCAACTCTGCACAAGATTTTTTTTTTTTTAATCATTGTGGAAAGTGTTGGATGCATCCTTCATACATTGTTTCTGGATTTTTTGAAACAGAATGTTCCCAATGTGTCTGCCTTAAGGAGACTGAGGATATTAATGCCTTAATATTTGCAAACCACTACATATATTCTCACAGCAAGAAACAGCCTATCTCATTTGTAAAATGTAATCTCAAGAAATATAACTACACACAGAATAAGCCAAGCCAGAAAAAAAGTTTTACTTGCTACTACAAGAAGCCATTTTGCATGATTAACTAGCTACCAGATTGTTGATTTTTATTAACTCTCTGTCTGCTTGGCCACAGAAAAGATATTTTGACCCCAATGTCTTCTTTCAAGAAAAGCTGAGTGTGTCTTCCATGGGTGAGTGGTTTTAAAATCCCACAGAATTGACACATTTTTCAGTCTGTTCAGCACACAAAAGTGCTCAAAATTATGAAGATTTGGGGGGCCATAATTTTCCCAGCTGGATGAAGTGGATAGTGTTAAGAGGCCTCATAGATCATACTATGTTGTCATTTATTATAATGTTTTAACATACTACAGAATTTGTGTTGTCAAGAATATTGGGTGGGGTGATTTATTGGCTAGGATTGATAGTGTTGCTAATAGTACAGATGGCTTGAATTTTAGAAGGGGGAAATTTCCCATTGCTGAGCATGAAGGAATAAATGCTGGGTTGCCAAGAGACAAAGGGACCTTCACTCAGAAAAGATTCATTTACCAGCCGTGCAGACAACATTCAAGAGGTAGTTTTTGTTTTCCTTCAAACTACGCTTTAAACTCTTTTTCTTGCCTCAGGGAGCGGTAGACATTTTATATACCTGAATGTTTTTCCGCAGTGGAGCCAACTTTTGTCAGCTCTCCCTCTGGGACAACATGGGCAGGGCTTTCAGAGTTTCTCTCTGGTTTCTGCTACAAGTACCAAAACCATGACCTTGCCTGGAAGGCTTTTCGCAGCTGAATGTCTGCAGCTTGACGTCTGCATTGACTTTCAGTGATTTTCTGTAGGCTAACACCTGGAAGCCATCACTTGCAGATGCCCAGCTGCGATGTACTCTACCCTGCACAGCAGTGCGGGTGCTAATGGAAAGGCGTTGACCTACCAGGTGAAACAAACAAGACAGACACCAGATTGTCTCATGCAATGATGACACTGCCTGTCTGGATCTGATCACCACGACGATTCAAAAATTCAGATGAGACTATAGGAATAATAGGAGCAAGCAAAAAAAAAAAAATTGATGAATAATAAATAACTCAATTTTGCTTTTTTCTTCCTAAATGATACAATGACAAGTCACCCTGCCTCTCTCTGGTTCTGAATTATATCAACTCAAAAGTAGGGTTTTGGAAACCAGGATCTCAGTCTTTCCTATCCTAAATTGACAGTCCTCTGGTACTGGATACTTACTCTTGCTGCTGCTGCTAAGTCGCTTCAGTTGTGTCCGACTCTGTGCGACCCCATAGATGGCAGCCCACCAGGCTCCCCCGTCCCTGGGATTCTCCAGGCAAGAACACTGGAGTGGGTTGCCATTTCCTTCTCCAATGCATGAAAGTGAAAAGTGAAAGTGAAGTCACTCAGTTGTGTCCAACTCTTAGCAACCCCATGGACTGCAGCCTACCAGTCTCCTCCACCCATGGGATTTTCCAGGCCAGAGTGCTTGAGTGGGTTACCATTTCCTTCTCCAATAATTAGAGGATCTAAATATAAATAGAGCTTCTTCAGTGGCTCTGCTGATAAAGAACCCACCTGCCAATGCAAAAGGTGACACAAGAGACGTAGGTTCAATCCCTGGCTTGGGAAGATCCCCTGAAGAAGGAAATGGCAACCGGCTCCAGCATTCTTGCCTGGAAATTTCCATGGACAGAGGAGCCTGGCAGGTTATTCTCCATGAGGTCACAAAGAGTTAGACACCCCTGAGTGCACATACACATATGCACACAAATATAAATAATGTGATAGCAACAGTGCCTGGGAAAAATAAGATGGGTATCCTAATTTGAAGAAGCCTTAATTTTAAACATGTTTGAGGCTGACTTCATGTAGCTTATACTAAAATATTTTACTTACAGCATTACTCACCTATGCACTAGGGATTTATTCTTCAAACTTATTGGTAAAATGAAGCCCTCACTGTCCAAAATATTGGAGTTGTCATTAATTGAAATGATGTGTCACCTGTTAAACGTCTCTTGATCAGAGGAAGAAAAGCACTCAATCCTATGGAAAGACACAGAGCTTGAGACATTTCTCTAATTGAGAACATCTCCCGATAAATGAATGTGATTTTACAGGGCTGCTCTTGTACACAATCATTCTTCTATACACAGGTATATATTCTGGGCAAATTTGCAATGCTCTATTTAAAAGTTTTTTTTTTTCTTCTGTACACAATAGGGATAATAAACAGACACTGCTCTTTGAAGTAGAATAGAGAATGACTCCATGAAGTCACGGGGCAGCATGAAAGAATGTAAAGCGCAAGGTGAAAAACAACTAACAGCCATTTGGGGATAAAAATGTGTGTTCATGGGGATTCCATTAACTGATCAAAGAGTGATGTGTGCGCACACACACATTTATAGAGGCTCTTACACTGGAAGGTTAAATTTGCCTTTCCATGTGCTTTATCAAATGGGCGTGGGCAACATCTTATTGCCACCAACACGCCTATGTCACATCAAAGCATATTTGTTCAATGCAGCTCTGTAACTCATTACCCAAATTTCCTATCTCATATGTAGTTCCTCTTGCTCACTGGCTGATGTTTATTCCTTCATAAGAGCAGAATTCCATTTGCAGAAGGAACAGCCTGGTTCGTACAAGTTCAGATGAGGACAATTATTTCCACTGGTGAAACCAGAGAAGCTGGAAACAGAGAAGTGTTTCCACCCTAAGAATGCAGAAATTTGTCTGCAGACTTGCATCTGAGATCTGGTATCTGGTTCTAGATATTTTCAGTGTTTTATTGAGCCTAAAATCCAGGTCTACTGGACTCAACATTCACAACTAACAAAGGACCATTTATTTTTTAGTAACATTGCTGGCATGTAAAATGGGCTAATAATAATCAATTACTAAGACTCTAGCACCTACCATTTACTGTGCTAGGAGCTAGAGATTTAGTGACAAAAAGATCAGCCCTGCCCTCGCGATGAATTCTAGGTGGTCGTTCAGAGGCATACATTTGTTCCCAAGGTTCTCTGTTTGGCCATATTTGCAACACTCAAGTTCTTTCTGACCTTAGCCAGACACGTCTGGACTGTGCTATACTCAAGGCTGTGGGACCGGGGGTCGGGGGGAGGTGCATGAAGGAGGTAGAGGGAGAGATGAATAGGCCTAAAATTATTTCTGATATCCACCCCTATTTTCACACCCATTCCTATTCAATGACACCATTTTCTGATAAATCCTAACTGAACTAAAATCAACAGTATCACATCCTTTCTACTGCCCAGGTGCCAGTGTTAACAGAGCTTACAAATCATCTCAGCTGCCATCAGAGCCACCTGTGTGACCCGTGCTCTGATGGGGGAACACGATGGGGAGAGCACAAATGGTATTTTTCATTCCATAACTTAGTGTGCCGAGATACACTTGATTACCCTAGTGATGTTTACCTTTAAACAGGATTGGGTTGACNCGTCCTTTCTACTGCCCAGGCGCCAGTGTTAACAGAGCTTACAAATCATCTCAGCTGCCATCAGAGCCACCTGTGTGACCCATGCTCTGATGGGGGAACACGATGGGGAGAGCACAAATGGTATTTTTCATTCCATAACTTAGCGTGCCGAGATACACTTGATTACCCTAGCGATGTTTACCTTTAAACAGGATTGGGTTGACTGAAGACGAAGGTTTCTGTCTTCTGTCCTTTGATCAACTGGAAAAAGAGTAGTTGATCAAGATAATAAGCTAGGTAAATGCTGTCATAACTTAGAGTCCAGAAGTCAGTGCATAAACATGTTTGCATCCAATACTTTGACTGCAAAAAGGAAAAAAAAAATAGAATGTTTTCATTTCTGTATCCATGCCTTTGCACATGGGAGCTTTGGGGGTCTTGTTTTATAAGTGTAATGAATCAAAAGTTTTTTAGTCCTCTACAACAGTGAAACCCTCATCTGGTGAGCATTATCTTGAGACCCAGATCTTTTCAGAGAGAATTTCAATAGGTGAACTAGAAAATGATCAGTGAGCAATGAGAACTATTATAATGGCAACATCATTTCAGATGAAGCCTTCAACATCTGTTTCACTTTCTAATTACAAATACAACACTCTCTCCTGTCACCCAGGCTCACCATCACCACCATGAATCACAATCAGAACAAAGTTAAAAAATGAAGAAATTTACATGGTTTTAGGTGCTCAGTATTCGGAACCACAAACAGGTTTCAATTATGTTCCTCTCGTGTTGCAGATGAAATCAGGTGGGGAGGAAGGAGAGGAAAACAGACCTCTATACTAATCATGCAATTCATTTTTCCATAGGTTTTCACTGAGCTCTCACGTCAACAGAAGTGGTCCTGGGAGGAGAAAAAACCACCAGATAGCGGAGAAGAAAACAAATTTGGAAAATTCTTCCAGTCATTTATTAATAAATATTTGTCCAAAAACCTACTATGCAACAAGCCTGGTGCTGGCTTCTGGGGACAAAGCAGTAACCAAATCATACTTCTAGAACTGACAGCCTAATTCTTGGAAGACACATTAAAAATGATTGCACATATAACTATGTAATCACTACTGAGAAGCCTGCAGGGTTCCGTGACAATGAATGCAACAAAAATTCCAAGAAAAGAGCAAAACCCCAAGGAGATCACAAAAAGACCAGGAGAAGTATTTTTCTACTGACTTTAGAAACACCAGCAGAGCTATCTTTCCAGGACTTCTCATTTCCTGAAAAATCAATAATTAGAAGCAGAAAACAGCTACGGTGATTTCAATAAAATATTGTAGCTGTAATTTATAGATTTAAATTTCCAAAATTTCAGGCTTAAAGAATGAGAACACTCTGTAATATACGCTTGCTTTTATACCAAGAAGTACTATGTCTAAGGAGGATGGTATAGCAGTATTCTCCAGTATTCTGGAGGGTATGGAGTACAGGAGGGTACTCCAGTAGTCTTGCCTGGAGAATCCCCAGGGACAGAGGAGCCTGGCAGGCTGCTGTCCATGGAGTCACAAAGAGTCAAACATGACTGAGCTATGAAGTGCAGTACAGCACTACGTCTAAAGTCTCAGACTGATTAGAATAAAACACTCTAATACACAGAAATAGAACCATGAATTGTCCTGAACTTGATGACAAAAGAAGAGGACACAGACAGGACCCAGAACAAACACATCCCTATTCTAAAATAGGGCTACCTCAATTTCTTGGAGGGCAGAAAATTATCAATGGAATAACAACAATACAGGACTATGTATATAATATTGCAGCCTACCAGGCTCCTCCATCCATGGGATTTTCCAGGCAAGAGTACTGGAGTGGGTCACTAGTGCCTTCTCCAGTATGTAATATTAGATACTATTATATTTTGTGCTATATTTTGTTATAACACTTCATGTACTAAATGCATTCATATTCATGTTGCACGTCACATTGTATATGCTGCTTAAGTTTATCATATATTGTCTTAGTAAAAGAAGGTAATGCTACTGTAACAAACAATTCCTGAGTCAATGATTTAAAATTCTATCAAGCTACCAATGGTATTTTTCACAGAACTAGAATAAATAATTTCACAATTTGTATGGAAATACAAAATACCTTGAATAGCCAAAGAGATCTTGAGAAAGAAGAATGGACCTGGAGGAAGCAACCTGCCTGACTTCAGACTATACTACAAAGCTACAGTTATCAAGACTGTATGGTACTGGCACAAAGACAGAAATATGGATCAGTGGAACAAAATAGAAAGCCCAGAGATAAATCGACGCACCTATGGACACCTTATCTTTGACAAAGGAGGCAGGAATATACAGTGGAAAAAAGACAATCAAGTGGTGCTGGGAAAACTGGTCAACTACATGTAAAAGAATGAAACTAGAACACCTTCTAACACCATGCACAAAAATAAACTCAAAATGGATTAAAAATCTAAATGTAAGACCAGAAACTGTAAAACTCCTAGTGGAAAACAGAGGCAAACCACTCTCTGAAATAAATCACAGCAGGATCCCCTATGACCCACCTCCCGGAGTAACGGAAATAAAAGCAAAAGTAAACAAATGGGACCTAATTAAACTTAAAAGCTTTTGCACAACAAAGGAACTATAAATAAGGTGAGAAGAAAGCCTTCAGAATGGGAGAAAATAATAGCAAATGAAGCAACTGACAAAGAATTAATCTCAAAAATATACAAGCAGCTCATGCAGCTCAATACCAGAAAAATAAATGACTCAATTAAAAAAATGGGCCAAAGAATTAAACAGACATTTCTCTAAAGAAAGAGACATGTGTACCCCAGTGTTCCTTGCAGCACTGTTTACAATAACTAGGACATGGAAGCAACCTAGACGTCCATCAGTAGATTAATGGATAAGAAAGCTGTGGTACATATACACAATGGAATATTACTCGGCTATTAAAAAGAATGCATTTGAATCAGTTCTAATGAGGTGGGTGAAACTGGGGCCTATTATACAAAGTGAAGAAAGTCAGAAAGAAAAACACCAATGCAGTATATTAACGCATATATATGGAATTTAGAAAGATGGTAACAATGACCTTATATGCAAGACAGCAAAAGAGACACAGAGGTAAAGAGCAGACTTTTGGATGCTGTGGGAGAAGGCAAGGGTGGGATGATTTGAGAGGATAGCATTGAAACATGTATATTGCCATATGTGAAATAGATCACCAGTCCAATTTCAATGCATGAGACAGGGTGCTCAAGGCCTGTGCACTGGGACAACCCTGAGGGAAGGGATGGGGAGGGAGGTGGGAGGTGGGTTCAGGATGAGGGACACATGTACACCCATGGCTTATTCATGTCAATGTACAGCAAAATCCACTACAATATTGTAAAGTAATTAGCCTCCAATTAAAATAATTAATTTAAAACAATAAAATAAATAAAACTTCCTGACACAACCTGTTCAATTTGATTCAGTTGAAACTGTTTCATATTGTCCTCAAATAAGAGCTCATAAGGAAGGGGTTTCCCCCAGCTGAAACATTTCTGATTGCCGTGGTGGTGGAAAGGGTTGGTGAAGTATTGCCCACTGGTTCTCAAATGCTTCCATCTAGATGTTGTGTTCATTCAAATTTCATTGACTAAATCAAGGCATATAGTCATCACTAAAACAATCCTCCCGTTTGCCCTAAAGTACAGAGGATCCAGGTCTTATTGTTCTACTTCATAAAGCACAGATATTATATTTAATATACCACCTGAGTGTATTTCATTCTACCATCTATATAATTTGCTGATAGGACTTCCTGGGTGGTCCAATGATTAAGACTCTGCACTTTCAGTGCAAGGGGAGGGGTTTGAACTCTGGCCAGGGAACTAAGATCCCCCATGCCATGTGGAGTGGACAAGAAACAAACAAACAGAAAAAGGGTGTGTTGTTAAAATGTTGCTTTCTGCACTAGGTTTGTCTGATATCTACAATTAAAATGTAGACATTTATATCAAGCAAATCTGATGAACAGCATTTATCTTCCACCTCTCTGAAACTCCAGTACTTTGGCCACATCATGCGAAGGGTTGACTCACTGGAAAAGACTTTGATGCTGGGAAGGATTGGGGACAGGAGGAGAAGGGGACGACAGAGGATGAGATGGCTGGATGGCATCACGGACTCGATGGATGTGAGTGTGAGTGAACTCCGGGAGTTGGTGATGGACAGGGAGGCCTGGCGTGCTGCGATTCATGGGGTGGCAAAGGGTCAGACATGACCGAGCAACTGAACTGAACTGAAACAGGGGAACATTGTTTACTTTTGTGTGAAAATACAAGTCTTTATGTCCCCTAGGTAGAAATGGAAATACTAAAGACACCACTGCAGGAGTAGAATGTTCCTAAAAACGTCATTCATGACAGTAGTGGAGTTAGCGATTGGGAAACTGCAGTTATTAAAATTTAAAAGAGCAGGATTGGATGAGAGGTTAAGCCATACTGATGAGGTCTAATTAATATGAACTCAATCTGTTTGTTAAAAAAAGTCTCTTTCCTCTAAAAATAGTCAGCATTTTATGCAAGAATTAATCAACAGTCAGTCAGGAACCAATGTTTTCTCAATGTGTTTTATAAGGAATGAAACATTTTAGCCTTCCTTGACAAGAAGAGAAAATGTTCACTTCTTTGATGGTGCCTTTCATGCATTTTAAAAAGATTTTTGTTTATAAATCTATGTTTTAAAGACTGTATATATCTTTCTGAATAGCTCCTTTATTCTCCTTCTTCCAAAGCACACACCCATAATCCTTGCCCTAGGAAATCTCTAAAGTTTTCGTTTAAATAATAGAGTATAAATATTGAAACAATAGCTAACTAAATATGAATACTTCAAAGAGAGACAATTCATACTTTTTCAAATATTGTAGTGTCTTTTTCTGTGATTGCAAGATACAAGCCTTCAATTCAACACATTTTTATGTTCTTACCCCTGGATACGCCTCTATTTTAGAAGCTGTTGGTTAAAAAGAAACATAGTATCTTATAGCATGAACAAGGAACAACAACAGTGTGAAGAGTTGAGTGTTATCTAAGTATGGTTGATAATCTTTCCGCTATATTTCCTTCAGTTCCATTCAGTTCAGTCACTCAGTCGTGTTCAACTCTTTGCGATCCCAATGAATCGCAGCACACTAGGCCTCCCTGTCCATCACCAACTCCCGGAGATTACCCAAACTCATGTCCATCGAGTCACTGATGCCATCCAGCCATCTCATCTTCTGTCGTCCCCTTCTCCTCTCGCCCCCAGTCCCTCCCAGCATCACTGTCTCTTTCTAATGAGTCAACTCTTCGCATCAGGTGGCCAGAGTATTGGAGTTTCTGCTTCAGCATCAGTCCTTCCAATGAACACCCAGGACTGATCTCCTTTAGGATGGACTGGTTGGATCTCCTTAACCAGCCAAAAAATGTTATCATTCTATCTTATTATAGGGATCATCAAATCTTGTTTATGCAGGGCTTTTTTTTTCATTGTGGTAAAATATACATAACATAAAGTCTAGCATTTTACACATTTAAAAGGATAAATTCAATGGCATTGAAAGTCATGAAACCATCACCACTACCTACTCTCAGAATATTTTCCTTATCCTAAAAAGAAAAAAATCATATCCATTAAATCTCCATCCTCCATACCCTCAGTCCCTGGCAACAACTAGTCTGCTTTCTGCCTCCATCAATTTGCCCATTCTGGATATTTAATGTGAATTGACTTATACAGTATGGAACAGGTAGCCTCTTGTAACTAGTTTCCTTCAGTTAGCACAGTATCATTAAGGTTCGTCAACTTTGTTGATATATCAAAGCCTCATTCCTTTTAATGGCTGAATGATATTCTGTTGTATGGATATACCACCATTTGTGTATCTATTCATTCCAGTGGGCATATGGGTTGTTTCCACGTTTTAGCCTTTGTGAATAGCCTGCTATGAACATCCTTGTTTGAACACAACAATGTATATTCCTAGGGGTGCAACTTTTGGATCATATGGTAATTCTATTTAATTTTTTGAGGAATAGTCAAATTATTTTCACAGCTGCTGAACAATTTCACATTTCCACTAGCAATAAATGAGTATTCCAATTTCTCCACAACTTAACCTATACTTGCTATTTTTCTTTCTTTTCTTTTTTTTGTTCTAGTCATCCTAGGTGGGAAGTGGCATGAGCTTTTCCATTTCTGCAGGAAAGAGTGTTGGGATGTTGATAGAGATTATACCACATCTGTAGATTGCTTGGAGAATCTTCCAATCCATGAATACAAGACGTCTTTTTCATATAAACTCATTTTTATGTTACATCAAAAATACTCATTTTCAAAATACTTTAATGATATCTAATAATACTCCTTCCTGGGACAATGCTATATACTGAGTCTCTTCATTTCATTATTATGTAATGATATGAATGTAACATCATAAATGTATGATTATATACATTTTTAAAAATACATCATAACTTTGTAGAACATAAAAATTTTACCAAGTCCATATACATGAATTTAAAAGATTATCCCTTTTATAGAGTTAGAGAAAAGAATCAATGTTTGTGATTCAATAAGAGCTAAACGTATCTTGAGAAATTTGTAAAGCCACAAGGTTAAGAATATCTGATGACATTTGATCATTATTAATGTGTTGGTATCTTGAAAGTAAATAAATGATACTCCTTTCTTCTCTTTCCAAACTTTAAAAAAATGGAAATAAGGAAGTTAAACTGATGGAGTCCATAACATCAGTTTAAGAGTATAATCTGGATTGGACAAGTATCAGTGGGTATCCTATTAAACTCTCTGAGTAGAATTTTTTCTCTTTGCTCCAGATAACTAGACCAGAGAAGATGTTGCCCTTCCTGTAGGCAAGCAGATGTAAGAGGAAAGGAGAGAGAGAAAGGGAGACAGAGATAGCCTTGAGCAGATCACCAAGCTCTGCTCTTTCCCCCAAATTAACCAATAATATTAGAAATTCTTCTAGACCTGAGGATTTGTTAAGGGGCAGAAAGTTGTTTATCCAGTACTGTTCTCTCCTGAGAATGTAATGTACATGACGTCTTTTCTGGGGAAAAATGAGTGAGAAATAACTCTCCCAGTGTTCATACAGCAGAAGCCCCACTCACCTTTTGACCTCACACTGACATTGTGTTAATCAGACAGAAAGTGTTGTCATTCAACCCATTTATAGTTGCTTTTTCTTCTTTTATTTAGGAGTATAATCTATTCATGTATGATACAAATCAAACCACCACAAATTAAAATTTATGCTCTTTATTCAAACTTCTGATTTTGATCTTGGAATTATCAGTCTTTTATCTCTACTTATTTTCACTTTGTTGTTCCCATGTAGGAAGCGCTGTAAACTTTAAAATATGACTTGTTGACTTTGAAATATGGGCACAAATACCTAAATGGTATAAGCAATTGGATAAATGTATCTGGAGCTTAGAAGAAAGAATTGTGGTACAAGTGAATTTTTGGAGCCATTGGCTGCTCTGTGGTTAATGAAGTCCAGGGCCTGGAAAAGAGGACTGAGTACACTCCAAAAAGGAAAGGAAAAGAAGGGAAACTAAAGACAAAATCCTGAGATATTTTAAAATCTAGGAGTAAAGCAGAGATGCAGGACCTGAAATCAGTGACTCATGAGGAATAGAAAGAGATGTTTGAAACATATGAGGAAAAATGGAATCAGGGAAATTGTGTTTTAAAAAGGAAGGTGTGTCTATCACAGGAGAGAAATCCCATAAGGTGAGATGAGGTTTCAAGGTCACCATTGGACTGGGCATCTAGAAAGATGTTGATAATCTCAGAGAGTATACTCTGCTCATCAGTGGACTGATGAGAAAATATCAGGGTGTATGTTGAATCCAGGTGAGCTGAGTGAGAGAGAAGACTGTGGACACAATACAGACATTTTTGAAGACTTGTCTGAAATAAAAGGAAATATAAAGAGTAATACAGTGAAAAAGAGGACTTTTTAAAAAAAGTTGTGATTGATACTTCCCCACACTTATATACCAAGGGGAAAGAGAACTGGAGGATAAGGGGGGGTGAAGAAGGAGGACAGGATGTGGTGGTTCCTAAAGCAAGGTCTCCCAGTAGAAGGGCTGTGGTGGGACTTAGCACCAGGGGGAAAGATCCACTTTAGAGAGAATGAGGGTCACTCTTCTTTGGAGATCAAAGAGGTAAGATCTTTGCAGATACACATTTAGGAGCTGAAAGACTTCAGGATTGAGGGCATCTTTTATATTTTTAATAATAAAGTGAGATGGACAGCTATCTGCTGAGGAAGAGGATAGCTAGGGAGGGTACAGATTCACAGAATCATGCAAGGTTTTGGTAGCAACTGAAGACAATTAAAGAGCAGTTTATCAGGGACTATTAGTAATTCTGCTGAACAATCTGAAGGATACCGATGATCCTAATGCATAGTTCTGTGTACTTGCAATACCAAGCCAGAACAGCTTTGGGGGTTCTGTCAGAGTGACTGCCAAATAAGCTAGGTAATGATAAATATTAGGAAAGTATATTCAATTATTCAGTGTATTTTTCTTCCAAGTGGGAAGGGAGGATGATAGAGAGACTATTAGGAAAATCACCCATAAGCCCATGGAAATCAGATGCTAGAAGATTCAATGCCATTGAAGGCTTGAGAAGAGCTCTCTTACGTGAGTGATGAGACGAGCCTGGCAAGGAATTATTCTATATACATCCTGTTGGACCACTTCTGTAGATGGTATTTTTTCATTTTTATACAAATATCCCTACATAATATCCAGCAGCCCTGACTGCATGACCTTACGCTCTGGATCTGATTTGGTAAGATGCTATCTTATGTGACCTGGTTCTCTGATTTGGATGTTCCATGGGTCCACACACCCCAATCGCACACTGAAGGCATTGCCTCTGGATGAGGAAGGCAGCATGATCTAGAATTTGGAGTCCATATCTGCACACTGTTGGAGGTGGCTCATCTTATGTTGAGCCCAGGTGCCTAGGACTGCCTGCCACACGTGCTGGACTCCTCCCAGGAGGCTGGTGGTATAGTTGCTAAGTC
>SJYW01054834.1:0-11310 GCA_006410735.1 Raphicerus campestris | reverse complement strand
CTCAGGGTCAGGCAGATCTAGCTTTGAAAACTGACCTCAGGTTGGGGACGGCAGGGAGGCGGGTGGGACGAATTGAGAGAGTAGCATGGAAACATACACACTACCACATATAAAAGAGAGAGCCAGTGGAAACTTGCTGTATGACTTGGGGAATGCAAATCCAGGCTCTATAACAACCTAGAGGGGTGGGATGGGGTGGGAGGTGGGAGGAAAGTTCAAGAAGGAGGGGACATAGGTATACCTGTGGCTAATATATGTTGATTTTTGGCAGAAACAAACAAAATATTATAAAGCAATTATTCTTCAATTAAAAATAAATAGATTTAAAAAGAAAAAGAAAAATGGATGATGGTTAATAACTATAAGGCTTATTTTTTACATCTATAAAACAAGGATAAAATATATGTCTCCAAAAGTTCTTGTGAAAATGAAATGATACAATGTATATTAAAGCACCCAAGATGGTACAGGGCCCATAATAAGAATTAAATAAAAGTTAACATGATTAGTTATTTGGTAGAGTAGCTTTAGGAAACTACTTTTTGACTTACTCAAATGGTAAGTCACTGCAATCATGGTGCAAAACCATCTAGTAAGAAAACCACTCCCTGTGTCTAAGATAAACCCTCACAGCTGGAACATCTTCTTCTGTCTACACTGAGAGTGGAGAATGGCTGGTCATCTTTATCTGCTTAATAACACTTCACTTACTATAACTGGCATTGTTAACTGGTATCTCTACTTACTCTCCTGCAGGCTAGAAAAAAAAAAAATTCCATCTCATTTAACCTTTTCAAATCGGGCTTGTTTTCTAGTTCCTTAATAATCTTTGTGGCTCACCTTTGAACATTCCACATGTTCTCTCTTAATTATGAAGGCCCGACATGGACGCAGTGTGGGAGCCTGCCTGTGGTGGGCATATTGCACAAGCTACCAGGGTGGAAAATAAAGATGGGGAAGAGCTTCAGTTTTACAACCAGATATGATGCTGCCTTTAAAACCAGTAACAGGCTGCTGCTAGAGATCCCACAGGGAATACCCATCTAAAACAAAGATCTCCTTCACTGCCATGCAAATATCTGGTCTTTTCTCATTTTACTAGTTTTCTGCCTTAAGTTTGTTTATCCTAATCAGACAATGTGTAGAAAATTAAGAAAAAATAATAATAATTTGCNGACATATTGCACAAGCTACCAGGTTGGAAAATAAAGATGGGGAAGAGCTTCAGTTTTACAACCAGATATGATGCTGCCTTTAAAACCAGTAACATGCTGCTGCTAGAGATCCCACAGGGAATACCCATCTAAAACAAAGATCTCCTTCATTGCCATGCAAATATCTGGTCTTTTCTCATTTTACTAGTGACTTTTTTTCTGCCTTAAGTTTGTTTATCCTAATCAGACAATGTGTAGAAAATTAAGAAAAAAATAATAATAATTTGCAATTATGTTTCGGGATGCAAAACAAAGTCATGGTCACCCAAATTACATGGTTAATTATATCCATTTTCTATTTTATACTGTCTCTCTTTATGAACTCAATTGTTTATATCATTTTGGAAATGGAAAAGACACTAACAATAATGAAAGTCAACGTTTTTACAGTATAGTGGAAAAAAAGTTTGCATGGTTAAAAAATTGGAAACTTAGTATATCATGTCTACCTCTTGGAAACTCCTAATATTTATTGGTATGTGAAAGCCTGAAAAGTTCAGCAGTTAATAAAACTATTCAATTCACCTGACAAGACCAGGTCTTTCTCAAACCTATTTCATGATGAAACTTCTGGGGGATCCGTATTATACTTACATCCAGTTGAAGCTGGGTTCCAGTGGAATCCAACTAACTGAAATGCTGCTGCTAAGTTGCTTCAGCTGTGTCCGACTCTGTGCGACCCCATAGATGGCAGCCAACCAAGCTCTCCCGTCCCTGGGATTCTCCAGGCAAGAACATTGGAGCAGGTTGCCATTTCCTTCTCCAATGCATGAAAGTGAAAAGTAAAAGTCAAGTCGCTCAGTCGTGTCCGACTCTTCACGACCCCATAGACTGCAGCCTACCAGGCTCCTCCGCCCATGGGATTTTCCAGGCAAGAGTACTGGAGTGGGGTGCCACTGCCTTCTCCGAACTGAAATGCTAGTATCGCCCAAATCTGTAATTATACAAGAAAGCTGAATGTCCAAGTGTTGCTTGTCTGGTTCTCATCTTTTTCATTTTTGCTCTTCTAAAATCTTACTATTCTTCCTCACATATGTGTCACCATTATCCACAGATATTTTTTATTGCATTTTTACCCCAAATGGCTAAACACACTTTTGTTTCCCTTCAACAAAGAGAAATAGAAAAATGGCAGATTTCTGTTTACAAACCATTTCTGTGCTGTTCCCTAAATGTCTCCTCTCTGTAGACTCCATAAATACATACTGATACAAATTATCTGGTGGGAATATGTATTCTTTGTCTGTAATCTAGAGACCACCATAGTCTCTGATCTATCTTTGAACATGTTTGCATAGCCAGTTTTTACTAGTTTCTACTAACATGTGAGAACAAATGGCAAAGCATTAGGTCACCATGAAGTCATAAAATTTCCCAAAGGTTGATCAATACTAATTTATAAATGCATGAGTAATGCACATATATCATTTTTCAGCTGATGATTTCTATTACCCGGAAAAAGCCTCATGGAAGAGAACTGGAAAAGTTCTTTCCTATAAGCCTTGCAACAAGAACAAGGAAAGCATATATTTTAAGAAAGGGATCACTTTTTATTATTGTGTGTGACCCAGAACAGCGTCTTCATTTCCACTCTAAAGGACAACCCATTTGAAACTCATGTAGTGACCCTCAAGTATCAGATGAGAGCAATACCATCAAAAAACCTGAATAAGAAAAAGCTTGAGAATTGATTTTCTATGATGCTGTGACCAATCTGCTTTTTATTAGTTCCCCTAACATCAGTACTAAACATATAAAAACAAGACGTGTATGTGCACATGTGTGCATGGCACTGTTTTTGTTTTATCCTAAGATCACCTCCACAAAGCTGTAGCCTTCTGATGAAAGAAAGGGAGAAAAAAAAAAAATCCTCATCATTCTCCTGTTGGCCTCAGACCTAAATTACTCTGTTTTCCCAAGTCAGCCAATGCCTTGTACAGCTAAAGCACTAACCTTGGTTCCTGAAAATATTGTCTCCTTGTTAAATCACCCACTCTGGATAGGCCCTTAAAGAGCTCAGCATGCCTTGAAATTTATTGCCACAGCATATGTATTTTTCTAAGGCCTGCAATTCTCTTACGTCTTTTCCCCAAACAAGCCTCCTGGTATTTATCCCTGCAGAGGGCAACCAAGAGCCATACTACGGGCCAGATACAGCCTTGTACCCTGAAGGAGCAGTGAGCAAGGATTCCTTAGCCTAGGCCTCTGTAGGACCTGAACAGCTAATCCGAGTCATGTGAATGGCTTTAAGCTGACCCATCTTTCCTTTTTAATTGAACAGTATGCACAACTGCTTGGGAAAGCTCAATTAGGCTGACCTATCCTCCCTTCAAAGGCCCGATTGTTCTGATGCTTAGTCAAAGACACATGCTGTACACGTAGACATGCTCCAGATTCACAGACGGACCTACAGGCATTCTGAGTTTCCCGAACATCCAGCCAGCTCCTTCTCTACTTAGGTAGATGTAATCCCATTTGGCACCTTAAAGTTTATCCTAAGCCATCAGATTTTCTTTAGACCATTTTACAACAGGTTTGTTTCATTAATTAACCTCCTTTTGTGAGGTCTAAGAGCCATAAGCCAGAATGATGTTGGCTTGGCAGCAAAGAGTCTTATAGCTATGTCATGACAAATTTTAATTTTCGAGCTAGAATGGTCTTGCATGCTCTCTGCATGACCATTTACAGCATAGCACATTTACTTTGAAGTTGACAGTGCCCTGTTCATTATATTCACCCAGGACTGCACCATTAAANTAGCTAGGCCAAGAAGAGTTCATAGTTTGCATTTGTGTGTTTTGGTAAATGTTCTAGTTTAAGGTTAGTAGCTAGGCCAAGAAGAGTTCATAGTTTGCATTTGTGTGTTTTGGTAAATGTTCTAGTTTAAGGTTAGTAGCTAGGCCAAGAAGAGTTCATAGTTTGCATTTGTGTGTTTTAACTAAATAGGATGCTATAACTAAAAAAGAAGAAAAAAAAGAGGAAAGTTTCTGCTTTGCACCCAAAGGAGAAGAAAAAAGTGTGACACAGGACACAATGGAAAAGCCCTTTTGTACGTTAAGCGATCCTCACCTGAACTGCGTAACGAGAACAGAGTGTGCCTACAACTGACGCATACGGCCGTGTCTACTCAGATACATCACACGTCAGGGTAAAAATAGATGCTATCTTCTCGCTAAGCACAGATGTTGCATAAATACATCATGTTATATTGAAAATATATGGGGGCAAATGGGAGAAATAAAGGGGGAATTTATGGACCCAAAGACATAGTCTCCAGAAAATCATCTTTTCTGCCTCATCCCAAACTCCAATTTATTCTAGCTAGATACAAAGTTGTCTATGCATTAACACAACTGAATAGATTTCTGTTTTGGTGAGAGGTCCTGGCGCTTTTTCATCATGCCATTTACCATCACTTAAAAATTATGAAGTAAAAAGTCATTAAAAAATACTAAATAAATAAAAGAATTGGCGCAATCCATCTCAAGTCAATTCAATCTGCTCCTAGATAATACTTATTTTTTTTCTGTTTATTTCTGTTTCCTAACATACACTTCCAGAGACTGCAATTTAATTGGTTGAGGATGTGGCCGGGGCTTTAGAATTTTCCAAAGATCCCCAGATGATTCTAAGGTTCAGATAAATTTGGGAACCATGACCTTAAACCAATCACGTAAAACAAAAGAAAAATGAACGTTGACTATTTATAGTACTTTAATGTAATTATTTTCTCTCTTTAAAGCTTTTCAACGATTCCCCTCTGTGTATACTATTTCTTAGGTCCTATAGATAAATGCCAAGTCTTTAGGGGAAAAGAAAAGCCTTCCGTTATGTGATCACTACTGTTTTTCCACTTTAACTTCTGTCTTCTCGCCTAACAGTTCACACTCAAGGAATGTGGAACTTTCACACGTCGACATATTCAACAGTATCTATTGAAAGTGAATAAGTAAGGATGAGAAAGTACTTCCAGAAAGACCTCTAAAAATCATTCTAACACAAACTGGAGTAAAAATTGGAACTGCCCTGTGAATTTGGGGAGAAGGGCACCATATTATTTAGTTACCATTTATCAGGTGGTTTGCTCTGATTCTCAGCCACTGATTCTGAAATGTGCGAAGATTTTACCTCTTTCTTCTAAGCCACAGGTCATGTCAAGGGTGGTAAGATGTGCGCCAGGATGATTCCCCTTCTGATACTGCATTTCATTCCAAATGGTTCTCCCTCTTCTTTTCCCTGCTGCTGTCTTCTGCAGTCATCCTCAGGGACACACTGCCTTGGAAAGACATATCTTCAGTGGAGTGTACCATATTTCCCCACTGGGTTTAATAAAAGCTAAAGCTAAACAAGAGAGAGTGGTGAAAATCACGTTTCCTTCCCCTTGGTGTTGCACACACATCTTCATTGATTAAGACCTCAAATCTCCAAGGATGCAGGAACTTTCCTCTAAATAAAGGCCATGCATTTCTGTCATCCTTTTTCCTGGTTTGGGTTGCTCTTCCTGAGTAGCCCCATCTTTGTCACACCCAGCCATATCCTGTTCAGCCTATCCAAAAATGTTAGAATAGCCTGCTCACAAATATTCAACATAACAGCCTAGAAATATCATTCCCCACAATTTGAGCAGTAACTCCAACCAAACACCTGGTCACTGTCTCACCCTCACTCGGGTCTTGGTGTGTGTGTGTGTGTGTGTGTGTGTGTGTGTGTGTGTGTGCACACACATGTGTTGTTCAGTTCCCCACTCTGTCTTAATGAAGGGCTAATTCTATCTTTTCAGATAATGTTGGAGTGAAGGCAACNCGGGTCTTGGTTTGTGTGTATGTGTGTGTGTGTGTGCGCACGCATGTGTTGTTCAGTTCCCCACTCTGTCTTAATGAAGGGCTAATTCTATCTTTTCAGATAATGTTGGAGTGAAGGCAACTGAGTTGAATTATTCCCAACTTTCTTAGAAAAACATCGTTGCTCCAAAAAGAGGCCTAAGTCTTTTGAATTCTATAATAGAGATTTATTGGTGACTCTTTAACTTAATAAAGTCAGTTTAAGGGCAAAATTAACTAACTTGGGAAAAAACATCAGAAATCGCTACTCCTTTGAAGATCTGGCAACCAGCCCTCTTGTCTATCCATATATGCAATTGCCATTGCCAAACCCAAGATAGCACTTTTACATCAAATCCGTAGGCTTTCTCTCAACTGACTCAAATCTGTGAATCTATCTCCACGGCCCAGCAGCAAGGAATCTGACTGCAACGCAGGAGCTGCAGGTTTGATCCCTGGGTCAGGAAGGTCCCGTGGAGGAGGACATGGCAACTCACTCCAGCATTCTTGCCTAGAGAATCCCATGGACAGAGGAGATTGGAAGGCTATAGTCCATGGGGTTGCAAAGAGTTGGACATGACTGAAGTAACTTAGCACACACACACACACTCAAATGTATGGCAAAGAATGGGTCTAAAATTAAATAAACACCTCCAACTACTGAACATTATACCCCATTGGGAAGATAGAGGCAAACTCAGAAATTATACAATAATTCCACAGGCCTACTGGACTTAGACTATGTCATCTAACATTACTCAAGAAAGCTCAAAAGTTAATGTCTTTGTTCCTCGTGGTACTTGTTGATAATGTATTCATCCTTAATGAAGACATAAAAAATGGATCTGGAGCTGGTACATTTCAGAAGTTGAAGTGGTTTATTATAATATTCCAAGGAAGATGCCTTTTGTTTTGCAGTAAAAGGAATTAATGTAAAAAATGAATAGGCTTTTGTGAGGCACAAAATAAGCAAGCGTATGGATATAATACTGATAGTTAAAAGTATCTGAACAAGGAAAAATAAGATAAATCAAATAAAAAATTTTTGAGAGTCTATTGTGTACCCAGTCTGTGTACAATGCTTAAGGTATTAACTCCATATATTGAGTTTACCTTTCCAGTTGACCTTCACCTTCATTTTTAAGAACTGATATTAGAAGGGCTTTGCTTAGGTATATTGGAAATTCCCTGGCAGTCTAGTGGTTAGGACTACATGCTTTCACTGACAAGGACCCAGTTTCAACCCTTGGTTGGGGAACTAAGATCCCATAAGCCATGTGGCACAGCCAAAAACAACCTGACAACTTAAGACATATTTTTGTCTTTTTAAAAAATCAATAAATGTCTATTTTTTTCAAGTGACTCTTTTCTTCATTTCTGATTTGGGGTTTTGTTTTAGTGGCAGGCTGAGTAAGGACAGAAGATTTGAGTATTGGGGTGTAGGAAACGTCTCACCCAGTAATAATGTTAGAAGCACCATCAGTCAGCTTGGTCCCACACCAACTTCTTTTTGAAGTTAAGAAAAGTATTGCTTTTCCTCTCAAGTTAACATTTTGCATCCCATCTCTTTTTTCTTGAAACAGGCTAATTGTGTCAGTGAGACTAAGTATAAATATGAGAACATTTTTGTAAAAGGAAAATGCTCAATAAGGGAGAGGATTCCCTGATAGTTCATTTGGTAAAGAATATGTATGTAATGCAGAAGACCCCAGTTCAGTTCCTAGGTTGGGAAGATCCTCTGGAGAAGGGATAAGCTACCCACTCTGGTAATCTTGGGCTTCCCTTGTGGCTCAGCTGGTAAAGAATCCTCCCACAATGCAGGAGACCTGGGTTCAATCCCTGGGTTGGGAAGATTCCCTGGAGAAAGGAATGGCTACCCACTCCAGTATTCTGATCTGGAGAATTCCATGAACTTTATACTCCATGGGGTCACAAAGAGTTGGACACAGTTGAGTGATTTTCACTTCACAGATAAGGTAGAATTGCTGAAACTTAAAGAAAGTGTAAATATTTGATTCAGGAGCTTGGATAAGACAACTTATTTTTTTAAAAAAGCATGGTACATATACACAATGGAATATTACTCAGCCATTAAAAAGAATACATTTGAATCAGTTGTAATGAGGTGGATGAAACTGGAGCCTATTATACAGAGTGAAGTAAACCAGAAAGAAAAACACCAATACAGTATACTAACGCATATATATGGAATTTAGAAAGATGGTAATGACAAGCCTGTATGTGAGACAGCAAAAGAGACACAGATGTATAGAACAGTATTTTGGACTCTGTGGGAGAGGGAGAGGATGGGATGATTTGGGAGAATGGCATTGAAACATGTATAATATCATATGTGAAATGAATCACCAGTCCAGGTTCGATGCAGGATACAGGATGCTTGGGGCTGGTGCACTGGGATGACCCAGATGGATGGTATGGGGAGGGAGGAGGAAAGGGGGTTCAGGATGGGGAACATGTGTATACCTGTGGCAGATTCATGTTGATTTATGGAAAAACCAATACAATATTGTAAAGTAATTAGCCTCCAATTAAAATAAATAAATATAAATTTAAAATATTTTTTTAAAAGCTAGGATCTTAAAAGCCTTTGAAAATAAGTAATAAAGCAAACAGGTCTTTGATTACCTCTCATAAAACAATTTGAAAAGGCAAGGAAATGGCTTCTCATTTGGCCAGAGGAAGAGATATAGAGTTTTTTCAAAATGGAAATAACTTTGCAGTGTCTTAAATTATAATGGTAAAGATTTATTGCAAAAATTTAAACACCAAAAGGCATACAGAAGACTGTTCATCATGATGTTAGACAGTTAGTGGGTTAAGGAAACATTATTGAGAAGCCATAATAATAACCATGATCCTTCATAAATCTGGAAAAATATTAATTTCCACCATATGTGGAGTAAAGGGAAAATTAGGGTATATCAGAATATAGGGAAAGAATAGAAAATTGAGTAAATTCTATTCATAAACATATGAACTCTACTATCCACTAAAAAATATCTACTATATATGGCTATTAAAAGAGTTAATTGAGATAGCATATGTAAAGTTCTCACAACATGATAGGCACTAAATAAAGATTAGTTCTCTTGCCTCATCTTCTTTTTCACTGCTAAGAAACTGACACCATCCTCAAGCTTCTTGAGTAACTTTTAAGCTGAACACCTAAATCCTTTTTTAAAAAGGTTAGGATTATAAACATACCAAAAAAAAAAAAGTTCAACATAATTATTCATCAGAAAAATACAAAGTAAGATGAGATATCACTAACATCCAACAAAATGACTAAAATTAAGAATATGAAGGGTGGAGAAGGATGAAAACTCTTGAATTGTCAGTGGGACAATTAAATGGTACAGTGACTTTAGAAAAACACTCGGCAGCACCTTTTAAATTACTCAATGACTTGCGTCTCCACTGCTGATACAAACCCATCCAAAATGAATGCTTTTCTCCTCCAAAAGATATATACAATAATGTTCATATTATAGCCACACTCTGGAAAAAATGTCTATCAACTATACAAAAAGTAAACAAACTGTGGTATTATAATTACAACAGAATCCTGTACATCGATTTACAAAGAATGAACTAATGATACACATAATGATATAAATGAATCTCACAGATATAATGCTGAGTAAAAGAAGTCAGGTATAAAAATATACATTCTATACACTATACTTATACAAAATTTAAAAAGAGGTAAAACAGAATAATGGCTCTTGTTGGGGTACCTACTGACTGTAGAGTGGGGTGGGAGCCTTCTTAAATGCTGGCGATGTTCTATATCTTAATATGGGCAATGGTGAAAGAAGTTTATACCATATATAATAATCATTAAGATCTTCACTTTAGCCCAGTGCACCTTAATATATATATATATATAAGATACAACTCAACAAAGCTAAGCGAATTATTAGTGTTTTTAATATGCATGTACATTTCTCTTCACGAGCATTCTTAACATTAATATTGTATTTGATTCCTTTTTAAATTGTTTGCTCTATGCTCAGCAAATTTTTTCTTTCTTAAAAGGTTCAATACATGAATGCTATTTTCAAGGGAAATCTAGTAACTTTCTTACAAAGCATACTTTAAGAAGTGATTTTCCCTATAGGCCAAACAAATGAGAGTGAGTCTATTCATAGCTTGAAGAGCTGGGGTGGCCAAAATTTAAATTAAGCCAGTGAGTTTTTTTCTACTAAGGCTTTCTTGGGCCACTTAATAACCAAGTCAGACAGCATCACAGTAACAAGTACTCAGTGGAACCAGAGCTGACATTAAGAGTTTTACTTTTTCTGCTTAATGAATATGAAAGCATGTTTTTCCTCCTCCAATTCTCACTTTTCATTTAAGTGATATTTTAAAGACTTTTTAAAAGCAGTATTAGGTTTTTAACAAAATTGAGGGATGGTACACTGATTTTCCGCACATCACCTCCCCACACAGCCTCCTCCATTTTCAACATCACCCACCAGAAACAGTTATAAAAACGTGCTACAGTTGACAAACCTACATTGACGATTCATAATTGTCCCAAATCCATAGTTAGCATTACAGTTCATTCTTGCTGTTGTACGTGCTATGGATTTGGACAAGTGTGTGAAGAAATATGGGCTGGCGTCTCAGAAGGTAAAGAATCTGCCTGCAGTGCAGGAGACCCAGATTCTACCTCTGGATCAGGAAGATCGCCTGGAGAAGGGAATGGCAACCCACTCCAGTATTCTTGCCTGGAGAACTCCATGGACAGAGGAGCCTGGTGGGCTACAGTCCATGGGGTTGCAAAGAGTCAGACATGACTGAGCAACTAACACAACATGATGACATAGACCCATGATTATTATATGTCTTACAGACTATTTTCACTGATCTAAAAACCATCTATGTTCTACCTCTTCATCTCTCATCCACTACCCCCACCACCTCTGGCAACTAGCAATATTTCTGTTGTCACCATAGTTTTGTCTTTTCCAGAATGTCAGCTTTTCCAGAGTTGGAATCATACAGTATGTAGCCTTTTTAGATTGGCTTCTTTCCCTTAGTCAAATTCATTGAAGATTCCTTCATGTCTTTCTGTGACTTGATAACATATCTTTGTTGCAATGAATAATATTCCATTGACTGATTGCACCCGAGTTTATTTATCTATTCAACTACTGAAGCACATTTTGGTTCCTCCAAGTTTGGGGAATTATGCATACAGCTGCTATACACATCTGTGTACAAATTTTTGTGTGGACCTAAGATTTCAA
>SJYW01054831.1:125700-154353 GCA_006410735.1 Raphicerus campestris | reverse complement strand
TGTGTGTGTGTGTGTGTGTGTGTCTGAGCTGGGGCTGTGTGTGTGTGTGTGTGTGTGTGTGTATGTGTGTGTGTGTGTGTGTGTCTGAGCTGGGGCTGTGTGTGTGTGTGTGTTTGTGAGCTGGGGCTGTGCGTTTGTGTGTGTGTGCTGAGCGAGGCCTCTGTGTACAGAAAGAAGCTGACGAGTGGGTGGCCCTACACTGCTTCCCCGAAGTGGCTCCAGGGGCAAAGGTGTGGTTGGCAGAATGGGGACAATCACTTCTTTATACAATTTTAAAGAAATGATGAGACTACATATGATTTTACCTTTTCTGTTTTTGAATAAAAAATAGAAAAACTTGTCACAGCTGTTCCCCAGTCGGCTGACTGTGTTTTGCAGTTTGGAGCCAGGTTTTCTGCCTCCTGTTGAATGGTTACAGGATGCATCGTATGGGGTCAGGATTTTACTTTCTCAATCCATTTCCAGCATCCTCTTCATATTTGAATTTTTACAGTTCCTTCTGTTCAACTACTCTATCCTCATTTTCAGAAGATTTGTAATCTGCACTTTAATTATATTTCCTTTGAAAATATTTAGTTGAAGGCAGTTTCATGATCATCATAGAGTTTAATACTTTTCTCATACACTCTTTCAAATTTCTGAATTTCTTACCAATGTTTGGTACTCTTATAATGGAAACATGCACCTGGTATACTCTTACATTCCCTTCTCTGTGGTGTAACTTTGGTTGATTTACAGCTTATGATTTCACATTCTGTCTCTCTTGGAGCAGCGGGCGATCTTCTCTGCTTTCTGGAAGTCTTCCTCATTCCAGCGAGAGACGTTAGGTTTTGAGTTGCAGATGGTATTTCCTGACAGTCGTTCTATGATTGTATTGGATTTAGGGTCTTGACCTGTCCAAACTCCAGGCTTCCCTGATAGCTCAGTTGGTAAAGGATCTGCCTGCAATGCAGGAGACTTGGGTTCAATTGCTGGGTGGGGAAGATCCCCTGGAGAGGAATAGGCTACCCACTCCAGCATGCTTGCCTGGAGAATTCCATGGACTGTATAATCCATGGGGTCTCAAAGAGTTGAACACGACTGAGCGACTTCCACTCTCCTGTTCAAACTCCAGTCCTGCTTGTTCAGAGGGACACCCGCCCCATTCCTCTCAATTGTTGTGTGAAGGAATCCTTAGATCACGTTTTTGAAAATGGAAGTATAGTTAATTTACAATATTGTGTTAGTTTGAGGTGTATGGCAGAGTGATAGCTAACCCTATCTGTATATTTTTCCGATTCTTTTCCGTTACAGGTTATTCCACGACACTGAGCAGCGGCCCCTGCGCTGCCCGGCGTTGCTGCTTCTCTGCTTTATGCGTGCAGTGGGTGTCTGTTCCTCCCACGCTCCTAGCCTCTCCTGTGTGTCCCCTTTGGGAACCATAAGTTTGCTTCTATGTCTATAGGTCTGTTTCTGCTTTGTAAGTAAGTTCATTTGTATTGTTTAATTTTTTAGAGTCCGCATATAAGAGAGCACTTCACCTTTTAAGGTTGAAAAGAAATTGTCTTTGGGGTTAGTAGGGCTTCCCTGATGGCTCAGACAGTTAAGAATCTGCCTGCAATGCAGGAGACCTAGGTTCGATCCCTGGGTTGAGAAGATTCCCTGGAGAAGGGAATGGCAACCCACTCCAGTATTCTGGCCTGGAGAATCCCACGGACAGGGAAACCTGGAAGGCTGCAGTCCATAGCGTCTCAAAGAGTCAGACACGACTGAGCGACTAACTCTTTTACTTTGGGGTTAGTAAGTTAGCAAGTGCCTTGGGTGAAACAGCTTGAACAGGAGGAAGTAAAAGAGATGGAGTTTTCTTCCTGGGACCTGGAGCGAGTAAGTGAATTTGTCTGGGCTCCATGCCATAGTTGTGAGTGGGGGCTAATGGCCTGGACCCTCTGATTCTTTGTAGCACTCATACTTGGTGGGCTGATTGTGTCGGGCTAGTGACGTGTTCTGGGGCTCCAGGAGGTACACTGGTGATGGTCTGCCTCCGGTATGTCTGCCTTGTCCTGTGACCCTAAGGAAGACATGGAACACCCTGCTTCTGCCTACCATTTCACGCCAGTGGAGGGAACGGTCTCTCTCTAAGGTTGCCTGGTCTTAAACTAGACAGACAATGGGAAGTGACTCCAAGTGGAATTGAAATAACCTCAATGTAGACCATCATGTGAAAGCTGTCCCGAGGGGAATGTAAAGAGAGGGAACTTGGACCAGAAAGATCCAAGTAAAAGTAAGAAGTAAAGTTAAGACGTCTGGCACATCGTCAAGGATAGGGTAGACGACCTCATTCACGGCGGTGAGACCAGGGGGTCGCCTCTTGGATGCTGACGTGTGAAGTTTAAATGAGCAGAGGCTGTGCTCTTTGACAGGAAAACACATTTTTAATTATCCGTTATCCCAGGGAACCAACGCACACCCTTCCACGGTGTGTTAAGCCTGGGGGAGATTCAGGTCCTTTGGGAGGTTACTGGGGGAGGATCACGTCTTCCTAGGTGGCCGTCCACCACGGTCCTGATGGCAGAACCGAAGTCCCTGAGGACGGTGGCTCTGCCCCGAGCTGCACGTTGCGACGATGGGGGTGAGATCCACGCATCCCCAGCTGCGTCTGGGGGGAGGAGGACCCGGGGTGACTCATCCCTGCCGGGACACTAGCCGAGCTGTGAATATGAGCATTTATTCCACCAAAGTCCACCCAGGGCCTCAGGACCTGTGAGACAGTTGGCCTTTCTTGATCCTGAAGTTCTGGCTCCTGTGTGTTATCTTAGGAGGCGAGCTGGTTATTAATAGGCATTTGTAACTATTTTAAACACTGTGTGAAGAGCCTGAAAGAACCCCACAGTATTTAACACAATTTAGTCGTGAATACTTTTACAAACAAGTTTCACTTACTTTTATAAGTCCCAAATTTATCTATCAGGATAGTTTGAAGTTGAGTAGAAATGCCATTTCCTTATTCAGCAACCCTGTAAAACCAGTCATGTCTTCATCCTGCTCCTTGATTTACAGCTTTAGAAAATGTTTTCAACAGAAAATGGGAGTCTGGGGAGCATTTGGGAGAGAGGACGTGATGAGGGCAGAATCACTAGGTTTCCAAGGGCGACACCTGGCCCAGAACTGCTCTCTCCAGCGGGATTCCCTCTGCCGATTATTGGAAAAGTCTCCGAAAGCAGTCAGTGCTAAAGAAAATCAATCCTGAGTATTCACTGGAAGGACTGATTCTGAAACTGAAGCTCCAGTCCTTTGGCCACCTGATGTGAAAAACTGACTCATTAGAAAAGACCCTGATGCTGGGAAAGATTGAAGGCAGGAAGAGAAGGGGATGGCAGAGGATGAGACGGTTGGATGGCATCACCCACACTATGGACATGAGTTTGGGCAAACTCTGGGAGATGGTGATGGACAGGGAAGCCTGATGTGCTACCGTCCATGGGGTCACAGAGAGTCGGACACGACAGTGACTGAACAGTGCCAACCTGGACGGAGTCCTCTTTAGTCTTGCACAGAGAGGGACATCTCCCTGTTGTCTTAACATCGCCAGAGTCTGCTGTGAACCCAGAGGTGGGTTCAGGGTCGAATCAAGCATTAGGAACAGAGATTTGTAGGCAGTGGGGGTTGGGGGCGGGGAGCTAGTTTGGCTTCCTGGCTCTTGGCAGCGCTCATACCTAAGATTCTCTCACGATGAGCTGGTACTTTTTGCACCATGGAAATGTAGCGGTAAGTTTCCCCTGGGTTGTTTCAGGTAAGACATCTGTCTCGTTAAGTCTCCCGCCCTGCTCGCCTCCCCCGGTCAGTAAGCATTCTTCATACCTTCCTCCAAGGTTTGGGCCTGCAAGCTTGAGGCAGCCACTGCCCTCGGGCCGCGCATGCCCAGCATGTGAATCAGGGCTTCTTTGCAGCCTCCTGGACGGGCTAGTCCAGCTCGTGAAAGCCTGAGCGCACACCGCCTGGAAGGGAGCGCGCTGGAGGGACCCTTCTTCCTGGGAAGGCAAGGCGGACGGGGGTGGTGGGTCATTAGTTGTATTCAGCGTCAGATTTGCTCTGGAAATCTTTAATCATAATGAATTATTTTTCAATATGTTAGGCGTTCAGATTTTTCTGGGCCTGGGGGAGAGGTTTAAAAAGAAAATAACCACCCAGAGAAAACAGGATTTTCAGTCTGCTGGCCTTGAACCAAGGTCGGNTGTGTGTGTGTGTGTGTGTGTGTGTGTCTGAGCTGGGGCTGTGTGTGTCTGTGTGTGTGTGAGCTGGGGCTGTGCGTTTGTGTGTGTGTGCTGAGCGAGGCCTCTGTGTACAGAAAGAAGCTGACGAGTGGGTGGCCCTACACTGCATCCCGGAAGTGGCTCCAGGGGCAAAGGTGTGGTTGGCAGAATGGGGACAATCACTTCTTTATACAATTTTAAAGAAATGATGAGACTACATATGATTTTACCTTTTCTGTTTTTGAATAAAAAATAGAAAAACTTGTCACAGCTGTTCCCCAGTCGGCTGACTGTGTTTTGCAGTTTGGAGCCAGGTTTTCTGCCTCCTGTTGAATGGTTACAGGATGCATCGTATGGGGTCAGGATTTTACTTTCTCAATCCATTTCCAGCATCCTCTTCATATTTGAATTTTTACAGTTCCTTCTGTTCAACTACTCTATCCTCATTTTCAGAAGATTTGTAATCTGCACTTTAATTATATTTCCTTTGAAAATATTTAGTTGAAGGCAGTTTCATGATCATCATAGAGTTTAATACTTTTCTCATACACTCTTTCAAATTTCTGAATTTCTTACCAATGTTTGGTACTCTTATAATGGAAACATGCACCTGGTATACTCTTACATTCCCTTCTCTGTGGTGTAACTTTGGTTGATTTACAGCTTATGATTTCACATTCTGTCTCTCTTGGAGCAGCGGGCGATCTTCTCTGCTTTCTGGAAGTCTTCCTCATTCCAGCGAGAGATGTTAGGTTTTGAGTTGCAGATGGTGTTTCCTGACAGTCGTTCTATGATTGTATTGGATTTAGGGTCTTGACCTGTCCAAACTCCAGGCTTCCCTGATAGCTCAGTTGGTAAAGGATCCGCCTGCAATGCAGGAGACTTGGGTTCGATTGCTGGGTGGGGAAGATCCCCTGGAGAAGAATAGGCTACCCACTCCAGCATGCTTGCCTGGAGAATTCCACGGACTGTATAGTCCATGGGGTCTCAAAGAGTTGAACACGACTGAGCGACTTCCACTCTCCTGTTCAAACTCCAGTCCTGCTTGTTCAGAGGGACACCCGCCCCATTCCTCTCAATTGTTGTGTGAAGGAATCCTTAGATCACGTTTTTGAAAATGGAAGTATAGTTAATTTACAATATTGTGTTAGTTTGAGGTGTATGGCAGAGTGATAGCTAACCCTATCTGTATATTTTTCCGATTCTTTTCCGTTACAGGTTATTCCACGACACTGAGCAGCGGCCCCTGCGCTGCCCGGCGTTGCTGCTCATCTGCTTTATGCGTGCAGTGGGTGTCTGTTCCTCCCACGCTCCTAGCCTCTCCTGTGTGTCCCCTTTGGGAACCGTAAGTTTGCTTCTATGTCTGTAGGTCTGTTTCTGCTTTGTAAGTAAGTTCATTTGTATTGTTTAATTTTTTAGAGTCCGCATATAAGAGAGCGCTTCACCTTTTAAGGTTGAAAAGAAATTGTCTTTGGGGTTAGTAGGGCTTCCCTGATGGCTCAGACAGTTAAGAATCTGCCTGCAATGCAGGAGACCTAGGTTCGATCCCTGGGTTGAGAAGATTCCCTGGAGAAGGGAATGGCAACCCACTCCAGTATTCTGGCCTGGAGAATCCCACGGACAGGGAAACCCGGAAGGCTGCAGTCCATAGCGTCTCAAAGAGTCAGACACGACTGAGCGACTAACTCTTTTACTTTGGGGTTAGTAAGTTAGCAAGTGCCTTGGGTGAAACAGCTTGAACAGGAGGAAGTAAAAGAGATGGAGTTTTCTTCCTGGGACCTGGAGCGAGTAAGTGAATTTGTCTGGGCTCCATGCCATAGTTGTGAGTGGGGGCTAATGGCCTGGACCCTCTGATTCTTTGTAGCACTCATACTTGGTGGGCTGATTGTGTCGGGCTAGTGACGTGTTCTGGGGCTCCAGGAGGTACACTGGTGATGGTCTGCCTCCGGTATGTCTGCCTTGTCCTGTGACCCTAAGGAAGACATGGAACACCCTGCTTCTGCCTACCATTTCACGCCAGTGGAGGGAACGGTCTCTCTCTAAGGTTGCCTGGTCTTAAACTAGACAGACAATGGGAAGTGACTCCAAGTGGAATTGAAATAACCTCAATGTAGACCATCATGTGAAAGCTGTCCCGAGGGGAATGTAAAGAGAGGGAACTTGGACCAGAAAGATCCAAGTAAAAGTAAGAAGTAAAGTTAAGACGTCTGGCACATCGTCAAGGATAGGGTAGACGACCTCATTCACGGCGGTGAGACCAGGGGGTCGCCTCTTGGATGCTGACGTGTGAAGTTTAAATGAGCAGAGGCTGTGCTCTTTGACAGGAAAACACATTTTTAATTATCCGTTATCCCAGGGAACCAACGCACACCCTTCCACGGTGTGTTAAGCCTGGGGGAGATTCAGGTCCTTTGGGAGGTTACTGGGGGAGGATCACGTCTTCCTAGGTGGCCGTCCACCACGGTCCTGATGGCAGAACCGAAGTCCCTGAGGACGGTGGCTCTGCCCCGAGCTGCACGTTGCGACGATGGGGGTGAGATCCACGCATCCCCAGCTGCGTCTGGGGGGAGGAGGACCCGGGGTGACTCATCCCTGCCGGGACACTAGCCGNCTCTTGGAGCAGCGGGCGATCTTCTCTGCTTTCTGGAAGTCTTCCTCATTCCAGCGAGAGACGTTAGGTTTTGAGTTGCAGATGGTATTTCCTGACAGTCGTTCTATGATTGTATTGGATTTAGGGTCTTGACCTGTCCAAACTCCAGGCTTCCCTGATAGCTCAGTTGGTAAAGGATCTGCCTGCAATGCAGGAGACTTGGGTTCAATTGCTGGGTGGGGAAGATCCCCTGGAGAGGAATAGGCTACCCACTCCAGCATGCTTGCCTGGAGAATTCCATGGACTGTATAATCCATGGGGTCTCAAAGAGTTGAACACGACTGAGCGACTTCCACTCTCCTGTTCAAACTCCAGTCCTGCTTGTTCAGAGGGGCGCCCGACCCATTCCTCTCAATTGTTGTGTGAAGGAATCCTTAGATCACGTTTTGAAAATGGAAGTATAGTTAATTTACAATACTGTGTTAGTTTCAGGTGTATGGCAGAGTGATAGCTAACCCTATCTGTATATTTTTCCGATTCTTTTCCGTTACAGGTTATTCCACGACACTGAGCAGCGGCCCCTGCGCTGCCCGGCGTTGCTGCTTCTCTGCTTTATGCGTGCAGTGGGTGTCTGTTCCTCCCACGCTCCTAGCCTCTCCTGTGTGTCCCCTTTGGGAACCATAAGTTTGCTTCTATGTCTATAGGTCTGTTTCTGCTTTGTAAGTAAGTTCATTTGTATTGTTTAATTTTTTAGAGTCCGCATATAAGAGAGCACTTCACCTTTTAAGGTTGAAAAGAAATTGTCTTTGGGGTTAGTAGGGCTTCCCTGATGGCTCAGACAGTTAAGAATCTGCCTGCAATGCAGGAGACCTAGGTTCGATCCCTGGGTTGAGAAGATTCCCTGGAGAAGGGAATGGCAACCCACTCCAGTATTCTGGCCTGGAGAATCCCACGGACAGGGAAACCCGGAAGGCTGCAGTCCATAGCGTCTCAAAGAGTCAGACACGACTGAGCGACTAACTCTTTTACTTTGGGGTTAGTAAGTTAGCAAGTGCCTTGGGTGAAACAGCTTGAACAGGAGGAAGTAAAAGAGATGGAGTTTTCTTCCTGGGACCTGGAGCAAGTAAGTGAATTTGTCTGGGCTCCATGCCATAGTTGTGAGTGGGGGCTAATGGCCTGGACCCTCTGATTCTTTGTAGCACTCATACTTGGTGGGCTGATTGTGTCGGGCTAGTGACGTGTTCTGGGGCTCCAGGAGGTACACTGGTGATGGTCTGCCTCCGGTATGTCTGCCTTGTCCTGTGACCCTAAGGAAGACATGGAACACCCTGCTTCTGCCTACCATTTCACGCCAGTGGAGGGAACGGTCTCTCTCTAAGGTTGCCTGGTCTTAAACTAGACAGACAATGGGAAGTGACTCCAAGTGGAATTGAAATAACCTCAATGTAGACCATCATGTGAAAGCTGTCCCGAGGGGAATGTAAAGAGAGGGAACTTGGACCAGAAAGATCCAAGTAAAAGTAAGAAGTAAAGTTAAGACGTCTGGCACATCGTCAAGGATAGGGTAGACGACCTCATTCACGGCGGTGAGACCAGGGGGTCGCCTCTTGGATGCTGACCTGTGAAGTTTAAATGAGCAGAGGCTGTGCTCTTTGACAGGAAAACACATTTTTAATTATCCGTTATCCCAGGGAACCAACGCACACCCTTCCACGGTGTGTTAAGCCTGGGGGAGATTCAGGTCCTTTGGGAGGTTACTGGGGGAGGATCACGTCTTCCTAGGTGGCCGTCCACCACGGTCCTGATGGCAGAACCGAAGTCCCTGAGGACGGTGGCTCTGCCCCGAGCTGCACGTTGCGACGATGGGGGTGAGATCCACGCACCCCCAGCTGCGTCTGGGGGGAGGAGGACCCGGGGTGACTCATCCCTGCCGGGACACTAGCCGGGCTGTGAATACGAGCATTTATTCCACCAAAGTCCACCCAGGGCCTCAGGACCTGTGAGACAGTTGGCCTTTCTTGATCCTGAAGTTCTGGCTCCTGTGTGTTATCTTAGGAGGCGAGCTGGTTATTAATAGGCATTTGTAACTATTTTAAACACTGTGTGAAGAGCCTGAAAGAACCCCACAGTATTTAACACAATTTAGTCGTGAATACTTTTACAAACAAGTTTCACTTACTTTTATAAGTCCCAAATTTATCTATCAGGATAGTTTGAAGTTGAGTAGAAATGCCATTTCCTTATTCAGCAACCCTGTAAAACCAGTCATGTCTTCATCCTGCTCCTTGATTTACAGCTTTAGAAAATGTTTTCAACAGAAAATGGGAGTCTGGGGAGCATTTGGGAGAGAGGACGTGATGAGGGCAGAATCACTAGGTTTCCAAGGGCGACACCTGGCCCAGAACTGCTCTCTCCAGCGGGATTCCCTCTGCCGATTATTGGAAAAGTCTCCGAAAGCAGTCAGTGCTAAAGAAAATCAATCCTGAGTATTCACTGGAAGGACTGATTCTGAAACTGAAGCTCCAATCCTTTGGCCACCTGATGTGAAAAACTGACTCATTAGAAAAGACCCTGATGCTGGGAAAGATTGAAGGCAGGAAGAGAAGGGGACGGCAGAGGATGAGAGGGTTGGATGGCATCACCCACACTATGGACATGAGTTTGGGCAAACTCTGGGAGATGGTGATGGACAGGGAAGCCTGATGTGCTACCGTCCATGGGGTCACAGAGAGTCGGACACGACAGTGACTGAACAGTGCCAACCTGGACGGAGTCCTCTTTAGTCTTGCACAGAGAGGGACATCTCCCTGTTGTCTTAACATCGCCAGAGTCTGCTGTGAACCCAGAGGTGGGTTCAGGGTCGAATCAAGCATTAGGAACAGAGATTTGTAGGCAGTGGGGGTTGGGGGCGGGGAGCTAGTGTGGCTTCCTGGCTCTTGGCAGCGCTCACACCTAAGATTCTCTCACGATGAGCTGGTACTTTTTGCACCATGGAAATGTAGCGGTAAGTTTCCCCTGGGTTGTTTCAGGTAAGACATCTGTCTCGTTAAGTCTCCCGCCCTGCTCGCCTCCCCCGGTCAGTAAGCATTCTTCATACCTTCCTCCAAGGTTTGGGCCTGCAAGCTTGAGGCAGCCACTGCCCTCTGGGCCGCGCATGCCCAGCATGTGAATCAGGGCTTCTTTGCAGCCTCCTGGACGGGCTAGTCCAGCTCGTGAAAGCCTGAGCGCACACCGCCTGGAAGGGAGCGCGCTGGAGGGACCCTTCTTCCTGGGAAGGCAAGGCGGACGGGGGTGGTGGGTCATTAGTTGTATTCACTGTCAGATTTGCTCTGGAAATCTTTAATCATAATGAATTATTTTTCAATATGTTAGGCGTTCAGATTTTTCTGGGCCTGGGGGAGAGGTTTAAAAAGAAAATAACCACCCAGAGAAAACAGGATTTTCAGTCTGCTGGCCTTGAACCAAGGTCGGAGCTGAAATACATACAGAAGTGCAGACCTGACCCCGCATGATGGAAGGTGGGAAAATCCGTTGTCAGGACCGTGGTTATCTTTATTTTTCTTCATATTTTATTTTATTAATATGTTTGTTTACACCGTGGATATCTTTAAATAGGTTGATGCTGTTCCAGTGTTTTCTCGACAGCACGGGGTTGGGGGGGATTCGTGGCATCTCAGAGGCCTGGTTGATGAGAAGCCCTAGATACGTGGACGGGGGCCCAGACACCGCGTTTTGCATCCTCTTCCAGCCGTGTGTAGCCCCAGCGGGTTTCTTTTTTTTCCCTTTTGTGGTTTACAGATGTTTGGCTGCGTGGGCAGGTAATGCTGGGGTTTCTGCCTTGGGGGTTGGGGGTCTGTGAGGGGAGTCCGAGGGGGAGGGTTTTCCTCTCTGGGGGGCGGAGGCTCAGGGTGGCTGGACACACGGTGTGGCCCTCCCCCACCCCTGCCCCGTCTTGACCGACCAGGATAGCTCTCCAGAGGCCAAAGCAAATAGACTGTGTCTCCACGTGGCTCCACGTGAACGGTGGGGACGCAGCCAGGCAAGGCCCCTATCCCCCGAGGAGTGAGGCCAGCGGCTCTCCTGCTCTGAGATGGATTGCCGGAGCCTCAGCATCCTCCTAGCAGACGGTCTTCCCGTGCGTGGGGCCAGTGCTGGGTTCCTCTTTCGTACTTAAAGGCTTCCTATCAGGAAAGAGGAAGGGGAATAGCGGGAGGCTTTCTTGAGAGGAGGCTATCTGTTTACTGATAAGATGGTTATTAACTGTTTAGATGGCATCCAGTTATTGCACGATGCAAACCTTCNAGGCCAGCGGCTCTCCTGCTCTGAGATGGATTGCCGGAGCCTCAGCATCCTCCTAGCAGACGGTCTTCCCGTGTGTGGGGCCAGTGCTGGGTTCCGCTTTCGTACTTAAAGGCTTCCTATCAGGAAAGAGGAAGTGGAATAGCGGGAGGCTTTCTTAGAGGAGGCTATCTGTTTACTGATAAGATGGTGGTTAACTGTTTAGATGGCATCCAGCACGATGCAAACCTTTTTAAACAAAGCATCACCTTAGTGTTTTAACTTTGACTTTTTAAAAATTAGTAAGAGTACTGCTAAGTCACTTCAGTTGTGTCCAACTCTGTGCAACCCCAGAGACGGCAGCCGGTATACCAGGCTCCCCTGTCCCTGGGATTCTCCAGGCAAGGACACTGGAGTGGGCTGCCATTTCCTCCTCCAGTGCTGGGAACATATATTTATGTTGACATTGTTTCAGTTATCGAATTTCAACAAAGGGCAGCAGCTAGTGAGCATGCAGAGGGACGGCTTTAACCGACGGGTGGAAAAGGCGTTAATGCTGGCTGGGGGAATCTACAGATAAAGAACCTCTGACTCGTAGAAGAGTGAACGTTAAGAGGGGGTATGGCTGAGACAGACTGTGAGTTTGTTCCCCAGATCTTGACGTCTTAGGGTGAACGGGTGCTCTGAGGTCAAAGTCAGGCTCAGAAGATGCTGGCCTTCCCGGGCGGCTCCGTGGTAGAGAATCCTGTCAGTGCAGGGGACACGGGGTCTGTCTCTGGTCGGGGAAGATCCCGCTTGCCCTGGAGCACCGAAGCCCGCGCACCCCCACCAGTGGGCCTGTGCTCTAGAGCCCGGGAACTGCAGCTCCAGGTATCCCCTGCTTGTTGCAACTGGAGAGGAAGCTATGCAGCAGGGAAGGCCCAGCCCAGCCCCAAACAAGCAAATAGAAGATACGATTCACACTGAAATTTACTGGGGCGGCAGAAAGGCAGGATAAACTTAACCATGTGTGCCAGTGACTTCTCTCAGGAGCTGAGATATACCTGACCTTTAGGGTTCATGAAAAGGAAAGGCCGGAGCCTCCCACAATACTAGGTGCTTGTCCCATTATTTCACAGGGAGCATAACACAGATGGTCTTGAAACAGATGCGGGATGAATATTCTCTCTCTTCCAATTCAGGCTACATGTTATCTGTGTTACTTAAAAGAAAAGACTTTACATAGCAATGATAGTGCCGTATTACAGAACATTGAAAAGTCTCAGAAAAATATAAAAAAAAAGTATGAGCCAGGAAACTGGAGACCTCATACAGACACTGTTTGGTGCATACTTCAGATTCTAGATAGTTTTGTGTTGTGATTTTTGATTTTATTTTTTATTTTTTCACTTTACAATACTGTATTGGTTTTGCCATACATTGACATGAATCCGCCACATGTGTACATGAGTTCCCAACCCTGAACCCCCCTCCCACCACCCTTCCCATATCATCTCTCTGGGTCGGCATTGAAACATGTATACTATCATGTAAGAAATGAATCGCTAGTCTAGGTTCGATAGAGGATACAGGATGCTTGGGGCTGGTGCACTAAGATGATTTTTGNTATTGGTTTTGCCATACATTGACATGAATCCGCCACAGGTGTACATGAGTTCCCAACCCTGAACCCCCCTCCCACCACCCTTCCCATATCATCTCTCTGGGTCGGCATTGAAACACGTATACTATCATGTAAGAAATGAATCGCTAGTCTAGGTTCGATACAGGATACAGGATGCTTGGGGCTGGTGCACTAAGATGATTTTTTATTTTTAACCTCCGTTTTGTACACAGCTTTGCTGGCAGATGCATGGTGAGTCTGTAGAAGGTCTTTGCAGCATCCTGCCGAGGACCTGTGCTGGGTGGTGTTAGCCCGAGGTACTCCCCGTGGTGACTCACCTTCACGAGGTCTGAGCAGAGCCTTGCCCACTTCCAGGGCCCTCGAAGGACCAGCTCACACACATCCAGAGTGGGAGGGTTGAAAGGCCCCTTCCCCATGGCAGGAGGTCTGTCTAGGAGCTTTTGGGGGGTGCGTGCTCTGGTTAAGAAGTTTTGCTGGAGAATCTTATTTTCTTTTTCCACTGTGTTGTTCTGGGCAGGTGCTATGATGCCATCCCTTTGACGTTGGGGGTGACATGGAGGAGGGCTCTGAGAACACTCCCTTAGCTGATGGAGCTGTTCACGAGGAAGAGGATGGCTTTCTTTGCTGGAAAGTGTGTCTGTGTGGACCTCTCTGGTTCACTCAGAACCTAGACTCTGCAGACGTCATGGGACCACGAAACTCTCACTGGCGGTACAGTTGCCTCCAAACTGGCAGGCAGCAGGAAGCCTTGCTGTTCCCCCTAGTTTTGAAAAAGTAGAATCTTCTGGAGGACGTGGCAGTATAGCGTTATGGAAAGATTATGGGCTGAATACTGCTTCTGCCACTCATCAGCAGTGGTAGAAGGGGTAATTATCCCTGATTTACAGATGAGGAAATTGAGGCTTAGGGGGATTAAGTAANGTTCGATTCCTGAGTTGGGAAGATCTCCTGGAGAAGGAAATGGCAATCCACTCCAGCGCTCTTGCCTGGAGAATCCCATGGATGGAGGAGCCTGATAGGGGGGGACCCCAGTCCATGGGGTCACAAAGAGTCGGACACGACTGAGCAACTTCAGTTCACTCACCACATCTTTACCCATTCATCTGTTGATGGGCATTTAGGTTGCTTCCATGTCCTGGGTACTGTGATTAACGCAGCTATGAACGTATAGGTATATGTACCTTTTTGAATTATAGTTTTGTCAAGATATATACCCAGGAGTGGGATTGCACAATCATGTGGCAACTCTATTTTTGGTCTAAAATTATACTTATTTATTTATTTGGCTGCTCTGGGTCTTAGTTGTAGCACGTGGGATCTAGCTCCCTGACCAGGATTGAACCTGGGCCCCCTGCACTGGGAGCTCAGAGTCTTAGCCACTGGACCACCAGGGAAGTCCTTAAAATTATACTTTTAATTATTGTAGATCTATAGTATGTTTCGGAGAAGGCAATGGCATCCCATTCCAGTATTCTTGCCTGGAAAATCCCATGGATGGAAGAGCCTTGTGGGCTGCAGTCCATGGGGTCGCTAAGAGTCGGACATGACTGAGCGACTTCACTTTCACTTTTCACTTTCATGCATTGGAGAAGGAAACGGCAACCGCTCCAGTGTTCTTGCCTGGAGAATCCCAGGGACAGTGGGCCCCCGTCTATGGGGTCCCATAGCGTCGGACACGACTGAAGCGACTCAGCAGCAGCAGCAGCATAGTATGGTTTATTATTTGAGAGGTTGTATTTCTCCTTCTTACAGTTATTTTTACAACTTGCTTATTTTAACCTTTTAACTTTAAAAATATAGGTCAAAGAATCACTCTGCCAAAATCTTTATCCTCTATCTCCCTTGACCTCTCTCCTCCCACCCTCAAGCAAAAATAGACAAAATGAAAACCAAAAAGAGACACAGACAGCTCTGGGATGTGTAATTGCAATTGCGTAGAACCAGGAAAATGCTTTTAGGCAGCACTGAGCTCATTTAGTGCCTCTCTGGAAAGGCGCTTTTCTTTTGAACAAAAGCTTCTAAGTTTTCTGTGTTTTGCTTAATCTACAATTTTGTCCTGTTAGAGGTAGTTATCCTGCATCTCTGTTTAAGCACCAAAGACGGTCTGAGGCTGTGACTACAGCCTGATAATGGCCAACGGTGGCCAAAGGCTGCCCACCCACGGCTCTCAAGCTGGCATGGGTTTTACACTTTTATAAGCTTGTAAAAATCAAGCAAAGAAGGATGTATATGACAGAGACCCTTTGTGGCCTGCAAAGCCCAGCATGTTTACAGTTTAGTGCTTTACAGATGAAGTTTGATGAGGGCCAAAACTGGCGCACAGACAGCCCTGGGGGAGGCTTTTGATTGCTTGTTTCAGGCCTTTAAGGTGATCTTGTGTAAGGAGAGGGGTGAACGACTACAGGTTTGGTTTCGTTTTTCCTTTGTTTTCTCCGTACATTTCAAAATGTTTTCCTATGCTTTGCTTTTTTATTTTTAAACTTTTAATTTTATATTGGAGTGTAATTGATTAACAATGTTGTGGTAGTACCGGGTGGACAGCTGGGAGACTCAGCCATACGTATCCATGCGTCTGTTCTCCCACCAACTCCCCCAGTCTGCCCCATATACATACACAATTCTGTTCAATAGAACCCACTGTGCTGTATGGTAGGANGTTTTTTTATTTTTAAACTTTTAATTTTATATTGGAGTGTAATTGATTAACAATGTTGTGGTAGTACTGGGTGGACAGCTGGGAGACTCAGCCATACGTATCCATGTGTCTGTTCTCCCACCAGCTCCCCCAGTCTGCCGCATATACATACACAGTTCTGTTCAATAGAACCCACTGTGCTGTATGGTAGGACCTTGTTGGTTATCCATTTTAAATACAACAGTGTGTACTTGCAGTCCCAAACTCCCCAACTATCCCTTCCCCCAGTCCTTCCCTTCTGGCAGCTGTAAGTTCTTTCTCTAAGTTTGTGAGTCTGTTTGTTTTGTAAATAAGTTCATTGCTCGTACCTCTTTTTAGATTCTGCATATAAGGGGTCCAGGCTTCCCTGATGGCCCCGTGGCAAAGAATCCACCTGCTAATGCAGGAGGCACGAATTCGATCCCTGGGTCGGGAAGATCCCCTGGAGAAGGAACGTGCAACTCACTCCAGTATTCTTGTCTGGGAAATCCTATGGACAGAGGAGGCTGGTGGGCTGCAGTCCACGGGGTCACAAAGAATCGGGCATGACTTAGCCACTAAACTACAACAGCACAGCTGTCATACCGTGTTTCTCCTTCTCGGCCTGACTTACTTCGCTCAGGATGACAAGCTCCAGATCCATCCATGTTGCTGCAAATGGCATGATTTCACACTTTCCAATGACTGAGTGCCATTCCATTGTATATATGTCCCCCGTCCTCTTTATCCATTCTTCTGTGGGTGGACATTTAGGTTGCTTCCGTTCGTTGTCTCGGCTATGGTAAATGGTGCTGCAGTGAACACAGAGTGTTTTCATGCACTTTACACTTTAAAGAGTGCCTTGGGACTCCCCTGGTGGTCCAGTGGTTAGGACTCCAGTGCTGAGGACATGGGTTCAATCCTTGGTTGGGGAATGAAGATCCCGCATGCTGTGTGGTGTGGGCAAAAAATGGAAACTTTTTTTTTTAAGTGCCTTGAATGTTGTGAATTCTTTTTTAAAGTACTTCTTTTGGAAGGCTCACATCTGCTCATTTTTGTTTTGTTCAGTCGCTCAGTCGTGTCCGACTCTTTGGGACCCCATGAATTGCAGCATGCCAGGCCTCCCTGTCCATCACCAACTCCCGGAGTTCACTAAGAACATCCAATTTTTATACCCTGTGTCCCGAAGCAGGGCTGTTGAGGTCAGCCGCTGCCCACACAGGAGTGTCTGCGGGGCTCCAGGCAGAATCGCAGGTCTGCCCCAGGCTCCAGACCCCAGCAGCAGCACTGCTTCATAGACCTCTTCTTAACTCGAGTGGGGCCTGGCATTAACCTGATGCGGTCTGGTTTATTTATCCAATTAACTTCTGTTTACAACTGACCCTCTATCTCGGGCATCTGAGGGTTCAATCACTGCAGATTGTAAATATTTGAGACAGGAACATCCAAGGAATTTCCAGAAAGGGAAACTTAAATTTGCTGTTTGCCAGCAACTATTTACATAGCATTTACATCAAACTTACAGCTATTTACATAGTATTTACATTGTATTAGATATGAGAAGTAGAATTGGAATATCTGGAGATATTTTAAAGCAAAGGCGAATGTGCATAGGTTATAAGCAAATACTGAAGCAGTTTACATAAGGGACTTGGGCAAACCTGGATCCCAGAACTGATCCCCAGCAGATACTGAAGGATGACATCACTGGAGACAGCTCAGACTGCCCCGGGCATGGACTGGTGTGTGTAGCCACCCCGGGCACGGGCCTGGTTCAGGTAGGTGTGTAGCCCTGCGGAGGCTGTGGGAGTCCTGAAGGAGCCTGAAGACTTTACGGGGTCTTAAGGATGAGAGATGGTTGGTGGCAGGAGACAGACGGGGTCTGCAGGTCACTGTCAGTGGGAACACGGGTAGATTCCATGTCCCAAGAGACCTGGAAACCTTGAGGAAAGAAAGGCAAGACAGCAAAAAAATACCAGTTCTGCCTGGTGTTCCAGAAGTTTCCATCGTTGCTGAAGAAAGGCTGGAGAGGACCAGTGAGACCAGGTTTCATGTCTGGGCAGCCTGAGCCTCAGAGCTAGGACCAAGTGTAGGGCTTGTCTCCTGTGTCTTGGAAAATGTGATCAGGCATTGAGTCCAGCCTTTTGGATAATCCGAAAGGAAAAACAACCAAAATTTAAGTCTTAAGCTCCTAAGCGTACTTTTTGAAATATAGAAGGTGTTTGCTAGATGTTTCATAATCATTTACCCCCCCTCCAAATGTAGTGTTGTTCAAGAGGAGTATAAGGCCCTGCTGAATTTGGTTAATAGAATTTACAGCAGGCAAGTCAGGCATAGACCAGGTTTCATGGAAAAATTTCTAAAGCAAGGTTGTTGGAAATTTAAATTACATTTGAGTGTGGCTGATCACTCCTGGAAAATGCGGTCGTGCCTCACTAAATTAGAATTAAAAAATTCTACCGGGATCTGCCTGCGGTCAACAGTGTTGTTTGCTGATGCTGTGGGGGACCAATTTTGAGTTTTGATCCTAAGTATATGCATTTTCCAGATGTAAGCATTTTTCCCAAGTTAATGAAAACGTGACTGTATCTGGAGCTCAGAGCTCTTACTTTGAGAACACGTCCACCAGCAATTGGGTGTTCAATCAGGAATGCTCCAACCCTGTCCCTGGTATAATTTTCAAGTTAATTGCTTGTAGTCTCACTTTATTAAAAAATGTTTCCTATCTTTTCTAATAATGCATTAACTGATTCATCAGGTCTTTAAATCTTTAGGAAATACTCTTTACCAGAAGCTTATGATAAAAATTTCATTTTACTATCAGAAGTCTCAAAATAATGCTCTTTGTAGATGAATGAAGCTATTGTTTTTATAATGGAGTGCTGCGTGACTTTAAGTTGTGTGTAATGAACATAACTGATTTTGTTTTAATTGTAATTTGTTAACTTCTGTACATATCATTAAAATAAATTTGAAGTTGGAAAAACACACCCAAAACTCCAAGGAGTCTTTGGAGAAGTTCCCTCTCAAGAAAAGTATAGTTTTAAGAATCAAGGAGGAAAAAAAAAAAGATTAAAATATTGGGAGATTTATCAGGATCTATCCATTCAGCTCACATATTTCATAAAATGACCTGCATATCTGGCAGGTGCTGTTGGATGTGATGTGAGATGGCGATGTGATAAATTGTTCACTACAGCACCCTTGATGGAAGTCAGAGCTCTGTCCTTGTAGACCAGGTGCGTTGACGCTTCGTGCCCTCATCAGCAGGAAGGAGAGCTCGGCGAGTCTCATGTAGGGGAGGGGACGAGCCAAGACCTTGGAAGTGTCCTCGGTGGTCTCTCTGATCCCTCAGATCCTTGCCAGGACTCCTCTGCAGGTCACTAGGACATATACGTGAAGAGTTGTACGTAATATAATCAAAGAGTTGTACATGTACATAATCATGAAGAGTTGCACCTAAACTCCCTCAGAAAGGGGTTTCTAGACAGTCTTTAAAGATGTGCGTATTTCCTGGGAGTATATTCAACTCCCAGCAGAGTGCCTGGCACGCGTACTCTGCAAACATTTGTAGAGAGAATAAGTGGACTATGGAATAGGTGTCTTGAGACTGAATCTTGGGTCTCCCTTTTCACCCATGCAGGGCTGTAGATGGGGGCCGCCATTCGTTCATTGGTGACTGTGCACGGCGCTGTGTTAAGAACTTCCTCTGCCATCTCATTTGATCGTCACAAGAAGGGGCCTGAGGAAGGCGTGAGCTGCGACCTGTTAGGCGGTGGGGTGTTAGGTGGCTGGTCTCAGCCCAGGGCTGGGTACAGAGAGGGCGCACAGCACTGTGTGTGCGTGGACTCCTCACTGTCCACACCTGGACGCCACAGGCCTGCCTCTGTCAGAGCTGGTCACGTGGCGCCGTCCAGGTGCAGGGGGTGGAAAAGTGTGCCTTCTGTGTGCTGGGAAGAGGGGGAAAGCTGGAGATTGGTGTACCATGACAGCGGTTCCCGGGGGACTATTGCACAGATGGTAAAATGGAGTGCAGAGAGGAGGGGTTACTGGCCCATGATCACATCCCTGGAATGTGGCAGAACAAGGCCTGGGACTTAGAATTGTTTGTCTCCAAAGCCCATACTCTTAACCACTAATGCAATGCTGCCTTTCTTAGGGAGATGGATTTTCTACTTCAGAAAACTTGACCTTAATGAGGGGCTGAATAATAAAAGTACTGGACTGGGGGCTGGGTGCCTGGTTTCTGGGACTGACTCTCTCACTGATCCTCTTTGCCACTTGTCCGGATGACTTCCTCCCATGGGAATAACAGTTGCTATGGCGATGGCAAAGTGCCGCACGTGTGCATCTGGAGAGGTGTAAGGATGTGATGCTGTTGTTGCTGACACTGCCACGCGCACTGCTCTTGTGTGGACTTTGCACACATAACAGCGTCATGATTCCTACAAGGAAACTTTTCAACAATCTTGGTACATTTGGTTGTTTCCATTGTATGAAAATAGCTTATATCTCACAAAGCAAATTTAAATGTTTCAGGGATTTCATTAGATTGAAATGATGCCAAGTTGCAGGTAAAGTTATAAACTCACAGCTTTTATTCCCCCCTCCCATTTTTTATTGTATCAATTTTTGAAAACCTGTTCTTTTTAAAGAATTGTTGCATTGAAGTATAATTGTTTTACAGTGTTGTGTGAATTTCTGCTATACAGCAAAGTGACTCCGTTATTGCTGTGCAGTCCCTCAGTCATGTCTGACTCTTTGAGACCTCATGGGCTGCAGGCCACCAGGCTTCACCATCTTGCGGAGTTTGCTTAAACTCATGTGCATTGAGTCGGTGAGGCCACCCAGCCATCTCAATCTCTGTCACCTCCTTCTCAGTTATATGTGTATGTATGGGGGTTTATTCACTGAGTTGTGTCTGACTCTTGCGACCCCGTGGACTGTAGCCCGCCAGGTTCCTCTGTCCGTGGAATTCTCCAGGCGAGAACAGTTGAAGTGGGTTGCTGTTTCCTTCTCCAGGGGATCTTCCCGACCCAGGAATAGAACCCAGGTCTCCTGCATTGCAGGCAGATTCTTTACTGACTCATCTGTGAGTAGAATATACGTGTATGTGTATATATCACGCACACATATATATTCTTTTTCATATTCTTTTCCATTATGGTTTATCCCAGGATACTGAATATAGTTCCCTCTGCTCTACAGTAGGACCTTATTGTTTCAAGAACTATTCTTTTAAAAGTGAATGTTCCAAAAAACAGTTGTAGATAATACAAATGGATATGTCCCTGTAAATCCAGGAAGCTGTAATACTTTGCCATCTGTCGATGGTGAATGGAGGGGGTCAGAGCGGTTGTGTGTTGTCTGTGGCCTAATTAGGAAAAGCAGCCCTATTCCTTTGTGGATGTGGAGGAGAGGGAAGCTGTGTGTGTGTATCAAGTGTTAAATCACTGACTGGCTTCCTGTTGCCCACAGTCGGTGTGATTGTGGTTTTCAGCACTTGCTTGCATCTTGGAGAACTCCCGATCTCATTGTTTCATATACATCGCTCCCCCTGAGCCTACACACCCGATCCCAGCTCATACTGGAATGTGGAGCCCCCAGGGACCCCAGTAGTAGGTCACTTCCCTTCAGATGGGACATCATAGATTTTTACAGTCCTCTGACTTCTTCCTGGCAGCGGCTAAAACTGCAGCGAATAATCAGATTAGAAAAGAAAAAGCTTTCTGTGGAAATTTGGGAGCAGAATTCCCATTAATTAAAAAAAAATACTCGGCATATTTTTCTCAGAGCCCTTCATATAGACATGTTTGGCCTTCATTGTTTAAATATAACCCTGCTAACCCAAGGCAAGTTATCTGTGCCCCCTCCCCTCCCATTTGGACGTAAAGCCTGTGATTGTTGATTGTTCTGGTTGGATCCTTTGAAAATGAGATTTCAGTGTAGTAGAATATTTCCATTACAGCGTAACGGGCCTTTTTAATTTTGTACTTTTATAAGGGCTAGGAAAACATTTACATTGACTCCCGGTTTTCCATTTGCAGAGTCCTGAATAGACAAGGCAGATTCATTAGAGAGTACATCATGAAGTGTTCAGGAAAAGAGCACAAAAGTAGCCTTTATCGCATGAAACAAGCCTTTGTCAACTTATGTATGTGGTGGTTTTAGCTGGCCTTGGAAGTTGCATAACGCTCTGTACGTGGGTTTTATACCCCAGCGTGGTCCATAAGAGTGATGCTGATGCTTCGGCTTTACAAAAGCCCTTCGTNGAGGCTGTGGGAGTCCTGAAGGAGCCTGAAGACTTTACGGGGTCTTAAGGATGAGAGATGGTTGGTGGCAGGAGACAGACGGGGTCTGCAGGTCACTGTCAGTGGGAACACGGGTAGATTCCATGTCCCAAGAGACCTGGAAACCTTGAGGAAAGAAAGGCAAGACAGCAAAAAAATACCAGTTCTGCCTGGTGTTCCAGAAGTTTCCATCGTTGCTGAAGAAAGGCTGGAGAGGACCAGTGAGACCAGGTTTCATGTCTGGGCAGCCTGAGCCTCAGAGCTAGGACCAAGTGTAGGGCTTGTCTCCTGTGTCTTGGAAAATGTGATCAGGCATTGAGTCCAGCCTTTTGGATAATCCGAAAGGAAAAACAACCAAAATTTAAGTCTTAAGCTCCTAAGCGTACTTTTTGAAATATAGAAGGTGTTTGCTAGATGTTTCATAATCATTTCCCCCCCCTCCAAATGTAGTGTTGTTCAAGAGGAGTATAAGGCCCTGCTGAATTTGGTTAATAGAATTTACAGCAGGCAAGTCAGGCATAGACCAGGTTTCATGGAAAAATTTCTAAAGCAAGGTTGTTGGAAATTTAAATTACATTTGAGTGTGGCTGATCACTCCTGGAAAATGCGGTCGTGCCTCACTAAATTAGAATTAAAAAATTCTACCGGGATCTGCCTGCGGTCAACAGTGTTGTTTGCTGATGCTGTGGGGGACCAATTTTGAGTTTTGATCCTAAGTATATGCATTTTCCAGATGTAAGCATTTTTCCCAAGTTAATGAAAACGTGACTGTATCTGGAGCTCAGAGCTCTTACTTTGAGAACACGTCCACCAGCAATTGGGTGTTCAATCAGGAATGCTCCAACCCTGTCCCTGGTATAATTTTCAAGTTAATTGCTTGTAGTCTCACTTTATTAAAAAATGTTTCCTATCTTTTCTAATAATGCATTAACTGATTCATCAGGTCTTTAAATCTTTAGGAAATACTCTTTACCAGAAGCTTATGATAAAAATTTCATTTTACTATCAGAAGTCTCAAAATAATGCTCTTTGTAGATGAATGAAGCTATTGTTTTTATAATGGAGTGCTGCGTGACTTTAAGTTGTGTGTAATGAACATAACTGATTTTGTTTTAATTGTAATTTGTTAACTTCTGTACATATCATTAAAATAAATTTGAAGTTGGAAAAACACACCCAAAACTCCAAGGAGTCTTTGGAGAAGTTCCCTCTCAAGAAAAGTATAGTTTTAAGAATCAAGGAGGAAAAAAAAAAAGATTAAAATATTGGGAGATTTATCAGGATCTATCCATTCAGCTCACATATTTCATAAAATGACCTGCATATCTGGCAGGTGCTGTTGGATGTGATGTGAGATGGCGATGTGATAAATTGTTCACTACAGCACCCTTGATGGAAGTCAGAGCTCTGTCCTTGTAGACCAGGTGCGTTGACGCTTCGTGCCCTCATCAGCAGGAAGGAGAGCTCGGCGAGTCTCATGTAGGGGAGGGGACGAGCCAAGACCTTGGAAGTGTCCTCGGTGGTCTCTCTGATCCCTCAGATCCTTGCCAGGACTCCTCTGCAGGTCACTAGGACATATACGTGAAGAGTTGTACGTAATATAATCAAAGAGTTGTACATGTACATAATCATGAAGAGTTGCACCTAAACTCCCTCAGAAAGGGGTTTCTAGACAGTCTTTAAAGATGTGCGTATTTCCTGGGGGTATATTCAACTCCCAGCAGAGTGCCTGGCACGCGTACTCTGCAAACATTTGTAGAGAGAATAAGTGGACTATGGAATAGGTGTCTTGAGACTGAATCTTGGGTCTCCCTTTTCACCCATGCAGGGCTGTAGATGGGGGCCGCCATTCGTTCATTGGTGACTGTGCACGGCGCTGTGTTAAGAACTTCCTCTGCCATCTCATTTGATCGTCACAAGAAGGGGCCTGAGGAAGGCGTGAGCTGCGACCTGTTAGGCGGTGGGGTGTTAGGTGGCTGGTCTCAGCCCAGGGCTGGGTACAGAGAGGGCGCACAGCACTGTGTGTGCGTGGACTCCTCACTGTCCACACCTGGACGCCACAGGCCTGCCTCTGTCAGAGCTGGTCACGTGGCGCCGTCCAGGTGCAGGGGGTGGAAAAGTGTGCCTTCTGTGTGCTGGGAAGAGGGGGAAAGCTGGAGATTGGTGTACCATGACAGCGGTTCCCGGGGGACTATTGCACAGATGGTAAAATGGAGTGCAGAGAGGAGGGGTTACTGGCCCATGATCACATCCCTGGAATGTGGCAGAACAAGGCCTGGGACTTAGAATTGTTTGTCTCCAAAGCCCATACTCTTAACCACTAATGCAATGCTGCCTTTCTTAGGGAGATGGATTTTCTACTTCAGAAAACTTGACCTTAATGAGGGGCTGAATAATAAAAGTACTGGACTGGGGGCTGGGTGCCTGGTTTCTGGGACTGACTCTCTCACCGATCCTCTTTGCCACTTGTCCGGATGACTTCCTCCCATGGGAATCACAGTTGCTATGGCGATGGCAAAGTGCTGCACGTGTGCATCTGGAGAGGTGTAAGGATGTGATGCTGTTGTTGCTGACACTGCCGCGCGCACTGCTCTTGTGTGGACTTTGCACACGTAACAGCGTCATGATTCCTACAAGGAAACTTTTCAACAATCTTGGTACATTTGGTTATTTCCATTGTATGAAAATATCTTATATCTCACAAAGTAAATTTAAATGTTTCAGGGATTTCATTAGATTGAAATGATGCCAAGTTGCAGCTAAAGTTATAAACTCACAGCTTTTATTCCCCCTCCCATTTTTTAAATTGNTACTTCAGAAAACTTGACCTTAATGAGGGGCTGAATAATAAAAGTACTGGACTGGGGGCTGGGTGCCTGGTTTCTGGGACTGACTCTCTCACTGATCCTCTTTGCCACTTGTCCGGATGACTTCCTCCCATGGGAATAACAGTTGCTATGGCGATGGCAAAGTGCCGCACGTGTGCATCTGGAGAGGTGTAAGGATGTGATGCTGTTGTTGCTGACACTGCCACGCGCACTGCTCTTGTGTGGACTTTGCACACATAACAGCGTCATGATTCCTACAAGGAAACTTTTCAACAATCTTGGTACATTTGGTTGTTTCCATTGTATGAAAATAGCTTATATCTCACAAAGCAAATTTAAATGTTTCAGGGATTTCATTAGATTGAAATGATGCCAAGTTGCAGGTAAAGTTATAAACTCACAGCTTTTATTCCCCCCTCCCATTTTTTATTGTATCAATTTTTGAAAACCTGTTCTTTTTAAAGAATTGTTGCATTGAAGTATAATTGTTTTACAGTGTTGTGTGAATTTCTGCTATACAGCAAAGTGACTCCGTTATTGCTGTGCAGTCCCTCAGTCATGTCTGACTCTTTGAGACCTCATGGGCTGCAGGCCACCAGGCTTCACCATCTTGCGGAGTTTGCTTAAACTCATGTGCATTGAGTCGGTGAGGCCACCCAGCCATCTCAATCTCTGTCACCTCCTTCTCAGTTATATGTGTATGTATGGGGGTTTATTCACTGAGTTGTGTCTGACTCTTGCGACCCCGTGGACTGTAGCCCGCCAGGTTCCTCTGTCCGTGGAATTCTCCAGGCGAGAACAGTTGAAGTGGGTTGCTGTTTCCTTCTCCAGGGGATCTTCCCGACCCAGGAATAGAACCCAGGTCTCCTGCATTGCAGGCAGATTCTTTACTGACTCATCTGTGAGTAGAATATATGTGTATGTGTATATATCACGCACACATATATATTCTTTTTCATATTCTTTTCCATTATGGTTTATCCCAGGATACTGAATATAGTTCCCTCTGCTCTACAGTAGGACCTTATTGTTTCAAGAACTATTCTTTTAAAAGTGAATGTTCCAAAAAACAGTTGTAGATAATACAAATGGATATGTCCCTGTAAATCCAGGAAGCTGTAATACTTTGCCATCTGTCGATGGTGAATGGAGGGGGTCAGAGCGGTTGTGTGTTGTCTGTGGCCTAATTAGGAAAAGCAGCCCTATTCCTTTGTGGATGTGGAGGAGAGGGAAGCTGTGTGTGTGTATCAAGTGTTAAATCACTGACTGGCTTCCTGTTGCCCACAGTCGGTGTGATTGTGGTTTTCAGCACTTGCTTGCATCTTGGAGAACTCCCGATCTCATTGTTTCATATACATCGCTCCCCCTGAGCCTACACACCCGATCCCAGCTCATACTGGAATGTGGAGCCCCCAGGGACCCCAGTAGTAGGTCACTTCCCTTCAGATGGGACATCATAGATTTTTACAGTCCTCTGACTTCTTCCTGGCAGCGGCTAAAACTGCAGCGAATAATCAGATTAGAAAAGAAAAAGCTTTCTGTGGAAATTTGGGAGCAGAATTCCCATTAATTAAAAAAAAANTTGCCTAACTCAGTGAAGCTATGAGTTGTGCCCTGCAGGGTCATCCAAGACAGACGGGTCCAAGTGAAGAGTTCTGACTAAACGTGGTCCACTGGAGGAGGACATAGCAACCCACTCCAGTATTCTTATCAGGAGAACCCCATGAATAGTATGGCAAGGCAGAAAGATATAACATCAGAAGATGAGCCCCTAGGTGAGAAGGTGTTTAATATGCTACTGAGGAAGAGCAGAGAGCAATTATTAAAGAGTCAGACACAACTTAGTGACTGAACAAAACAACATTGATCTAAAGATTCCACTTTATCAATAATAGCTTTTTTCTTTCCCATAAATTTGACAACCATTTTCTCATTTAATTAAAGTTACTGGGATTTTTCTTAAATATCCCATCCCCTTCACTAAATTTTATTTATATTCAAAAGTAAATCAAACATTTGTACATTGTTTTTAGTTTGATTTGGCAAAATAAAACTATCCTTCCCACTCACCACCCCACCTCTCATCCCTGGCAAAATAAATTACCTATCCTGTTTTTCCCCTTAACAGGAGGCTTTCTTGGACTCCAAGTACAAAAATCACGGCATAATCTGAATAAATGTTTCTTATGTAAGATGAAGATAGAATGAAAACATGTTATTTAAAACCTATTAACTGTATGCTCACTGGCTGATTTTAATATTGCTAAGTTTGCAGGCCACTTTTATCAATAATATGACAACTGCACATGCAATTGGTGTATTGACATTTTGCATATATGCAATGTTCTGAGAAGTATGAAAATATAGCTATAAAATCTATGCCTGCATAGCTTACTGCTTCTGTTAATGCAATTTTTACCATTAGGCTATCTTCACTAACATTAACTTTAGCATTTCACTATCTTTGTCAACATGCTTTTACTATTCCAAGAATCTCTTGCCCAGGAAGATAAAAGTTGCAAATAACTTCATTGCTTATTCCAGGAACTTCCCAAAACACCATTTAAATGAATATCACACTGTTCAACTCTTCAATAAATAGCATCAAACATCTGTTTACTCATCACAGCTCTTTAAAACCTTTGCCTTAAAATCCTTTCCTTCTTGGATCTATTTAGATTTCATCTAAACTAAAATCCTAAACTATTCTATCATGATACTTATCCAATCCTAATCAAATATCTGTACTAAAAGATCTACCTTAAACCAAACTCCAAAAGCTCATATACATCCCCATCCAAGACTCTATTAAGCAGTGCTCTTTCTCCATGGTAAAACAACAACAACAACAAAAAAAACCCTCTCAGCTTTGTCTTATCAAGAGGTTATCTTAATGTTTGGGGTTTTTTCCAGGAGCCAGTATCTGACAATCTTGCAACTCCTACCAACATCCAATGTAGCTCTCCTTACTGCAGTTAAGTCAAGATCCTTGACTAGGACTTTGCTACTCTGAGTCCTCTTGACATCCTGCCAGGGAAAGTTGTTAGAAATGCACCTTCTTAATCCTGCCCCATCCCAAAATTACTCAATCAAAAAACTCTGGTGGTGAGTTTCCAAAATGCTGAGATTAACTTCTAGGAATAGGGAACCCATTTTAGGAATTCTTTATTGTCTGCTCATATTTGAAAATGAACAGAGGTCCCAATATGTCCCTTTATCATACTGGCCCTAGGAAACTGAGAAGTTTGTTAGTTTCTTACCTGTCCTGGTCCCTAACCAAATCTAAGAGGACTTTCCTGTCCTGATTTGTTTTGTCCATAGGAGTCCAGGTTGGGAAAGATTTCTCCAAGCTTTTCCAGCCTCTGAGATTAATCAGATATGGCCGAGCCATTATGCTGGAGGATTACAGTCATGAGGTGCACAAACCACCCTCTGACTAACCACTCCCAGACTCCTGCAGGTTTATCTCCATCCATATATACATCTACATTCCCTCTGAGCCAGATGTCTAATTCTCATATTTTTTAACACTGCAACTGCAAATCATGAGTTTAACTGTCTAAATGACATAATTCACCAAGGATAATTTAGAATTACAGCAGTCACTCCAGGGGAACTTTATGATGTAACCAAAAGTGTTCATTTGAGTGACCTTAGGCCCAAAAGGGGAATAAATTTTAAATATTCAATTTTTGTAAATTTTGATTAGTGTAGGGAAGTGGCTAAAAGAAATTCAGATCCAAAATTGCTTCCTTAAAAAAAATTCTCCAAAGCATGATGTGAAAAATATACAGCAATCTCCCCTTTTGATTCCCTCAAATTACAAAATGAACCTATTAGTTTTTATCGTATCATTCTTTTCCACCAGACTATATACCTTCATTTCTCTCTACTCTAGCTCTCTCTCTGGCACTCTCTCTTTCACTCCTGGTTGGCCAGAAACCCTCAAACCTCGATTAACTCTTTATACTACCCTCAGAACAGGAAAAAATCTCCTATGGTTGGTTTTAAGCTGAGGTCTCACTATGAGTTGAAAGCCACTGTCAATTCATTTGCAAAGTCTATATAAGATAGAAAAAACTTTGCAGAGGAATGTAGAATAAATTTAGAAACCAACAATCCAGGGCTTCCAGGTTTATACTAATTAATTAATACATTAGT
>SJYW01054831.1:86938-106239 GCA_006410735.1 Raphicerus campestris | reverse complement strand
TTGTGTTCTCACTTGTGTATGACAGCGGTTTTAGTCAACTCAGGCTCCTCTACAAAACACCATGGCCTGGGAGGCTTCAACAGCAGACGTTTATGTTCTTGCAGTTCTGGGGGCTGGGGGTCCACCTGCCAGCACGTGGGTTTCCAGCAAGGACGCTCTTCCCGGCTTGTCCGTCTGCCTTCCTGCTGTGTCTTCACACAGGTGGGTGAGGGAGAGACAGCCCAGACAGACACACACTCACACTCCAGGCTTTCTGGCGTCTCTTCCTGCCAAGGCAATAATCCCATCATTCGGACTCGACCCTCATGACCTCCTAACCCTAAGGAGGCCCTTCCAAAGGCCCCATCTCCAAATACCATTACACTGGGGTTAGAGGGTCAGCATATGAATTTTGGGCAAACACAATTCAACTTTTTAGTCAAAGCTACTTTATATGTATAAAAGTAATATATTTTTAAGATTAATGAATATGATATGAGATAGCCTCTGTGTATTTTAATTTTAAGGTAAAATGAGTTTCCCAGTTTATTTTGGGTTTATTAAATATCAAAGAAAAAAAAAACAGACTCACACATCCCCGAAGGGCCCCCCTCCATGAATTCTGATCACAGACCTTCATCTGGGTGGAGGCTGTTTTCTTGCCAAAGTGTGGGACCAGGAGCAGGGCCCTGGCAGTGGGCCTGGACAGGCTCTGACCCGTGGGGGAGGGCTCATTGTAACAAGACTTACCCAGAGGAGCTTTGAATGCCGTGAAAGTTAATACAGACAGCAGGGTTTGAACCATTATCTGACTCCCGAACCCATTTTTAACAAGGTATGTGTGCTAGCTTCCTTTTTTAAAATAGTTTTTAACATGTTTATTATTTGAAAAATTTATTTTGCTGCACTGGGTCTTAGTTACGGCCTGTGGGATCTAGTTCCCTGATCAGAGATTGAACCTGGGCCCCTATGCATTGGGAACACAGTTTCAGCCTCTGGACCACCAGGGAGTCCTCAGCTGTCTTTTTTCTGTTGATGGCTAATTTTATTTTTATTTCCCCCCAGCTTTATTGAGATGTAATTGACATACAACACTGTGAATGTTTAAGGTGTATAACATTTGATTTGATGTATTTATATATGGCAAAATGATTGCTACCATAGTATTAGCAACAACTCCGGCTTGTTACATAATTGCTATTTCTTTTTTTGTGTTGAGACTATTAAATATCTATTCTCTTTGCAGGGTTCAAACATATGACACTGTAATCATCAAGCTGTGCCTTAGATGTATAGAACTTGTTAATCTTATAATCTTAGGTATATCACATCTTATTTATCCATTCATCTGTTAATGGATACTTAGATTGTTTTCATATCTTAGGTATTATGATTGGAGATAGCTCTATAAGGTCTTGATTTTTTAACTCCTTTGGATAAATACCTAGAAATAGGATTGCTGGATCATATGGTAATTCTGATTTTACTTTTTTGAGGAATTGCCGGAGTGGCTTTCATAATGGCTATACCAACTTGCATTCCCCTTTGCTCCACATCCTCCCAACGTTTGTTATTTGTGCTCTTTTTGATGATAGCCATTCTCCCTGGTGTGAACTGATAACTCATTGTGGTTTCAGTTTGCATTACCCTGATGACTAGTAAATTCCAGCACCTTTTCATGTAATTATTGGCCATTTGGATGTCTTCTTTGGAAAATAAATTTTTCCACTGACTTTTAAATTGGATTGTTTGTTTTTTGCTGTTGAGTTGTACGAGTTCTTCATATATTTTGGATATTAAGCCCTTATCGGATAAAAGAAAAGTGAAAGTGATGTCACTCAGTCATGTCCGACTCTTTGTGACCCCATGGACTGTAGCCTACCAGGCTCCACTGTCCATAGTATTTTCCAGGCAAGAGTACTGGAGTGGGTTCCATTTCCTTTTCCAGAGGATCTTCCCAATCCAAGGATCGAACCGAGATCTCCTGTATTACAGGCAGATGCTTCACTGTCTGAGCCACCAGGGAAGCCTCTTATCAGATATATGATTTGCAAATATTTTCTCCCATATAGTAGGTTGCTTTATCATTTTGTTGATATGCAGAAGCTTTTTAGTTTGATGTAGTCCTGCTTTTTTTTTTTTTTTTAATTTGGCTTCAGGGCATGTGGGATCTCAATTCCCCAACCAGGGATTGAACCCATGCATTGGAAGATCAAAGTCCTAACCATTGGACCACTGGGCAAGTCCCTATCCCCATGTACTGGTTTTTGCTTGCACTTTTGGCAACACGTTCAGGAAATCACTGCCAAGACCAATGCCAAGGGGCTTTTCCTTCTGTGTTTTCTTCTAGAAGTTTTATATCTTAATAGCTTGTGTCTTGCGGCATAAGATTTATATCTTATATCTTGTGGTTTTATATCTTAAATTTAAGTCTCTAATCCATTCCAAGTTCATTTTTGGGAGTGGTGCACATTCTTCCACTTGTTGTTATTCAGGTTTCCNTTGTGTCTTGTGGCATAAGATTTATATCTTATATCTTGTGGTTTTATATCTTAAATTTAAGTCTCTAATCCATTCCAAGTTCATTTTTGGGAGTGGTGCACATTCTTCCACTTGTTGTTATTCAGGTTTCCCAATACCATATATTGAAGAAACCATATATACATAGTTTTATTTCTGGCCCTCAATTCTGCTCCACTGGTCTCTGTGTCTATTTTTATCCCAGTACCATACTGTGTTGATTACTCCAGCTTTGTAGTACAGTTTGAAAGCAGAAAGTGTGGTGCCTCCAACTTTGTTCTACTTTGCCATAATTGCTTCGACCATTTGGAGGTCTTTTGTGCCTCTGTACAGATTTTAGGGTAGTTTTTATATTTCCCTAAAAAATATTATTGAAATTTTGATAGGAATTGCATTGAATCTGTAGCTGGTTTGGGGTAATAGGAATATTTTAACAATATTAAGTCTTCCAATCCGTGAACATGGGCTATGTTTCCACTTGTTTGTATCTTTTTCAGTCGCTTTCTTTCAGTCGCTTTCATCAAAGTCGTATAGTTTTCTATGTACAGANAGTCTGTAGCTGGTTTTGGGTAACAGGAATATTTTAACAATATTAATTCTTCCAATCCATGGGCTATGTTTCCACTTGTTTGTATCTTTTTCAGTCGCTTTCTTTCAGTCGCTTTCATCAAAGTCGTATAGTTTTCTATGTACAGATCTTTCACCTCTTTGCATAAGTTTATTACTAAGTATTTTATTGTTTTTGATACTGTTGCCAATGGGCTTGTTTATTTCTTTTTCAGGTGTTTTATTGTTAGTATATAAAATCACAACTGTTCCTATATTTTGATTTTGTAACCTGCAATTTTATTGATTTAGCTGATTACTTCTAGCAATGTCTTCACGGAGTTGTTATGATTTTTAAAATATAAAATCATGTTATCTGCAAACAAAGACACTTCTCCTTCTTGCTTTCATTTCTTTTTCTTACGTGATTGCTCTGGCTGGGACTTCCAGTACTGGGTTGAATAGGAGTGGTGTCAATGGATACCCTTTTCTTGTTTCTGTTGTTACAGGGAAAGCTTTCACCACTGAGTATAATGCTGGCTGGGGGTTTATTGTGGACGGCCTTTATGTACGTTCTTTCTGTCTTCAGTTTGTTAGGAGTTTTACCATGAAAGCATGTTGTATTTTTGTCAAATGCTTTTTCTCCATCTATTGAGATGAGTCTATGATTTTTATCTTTCATTCTGTTAATGTGGTGTATCACATTGGTTGTCTTGTGTATCCCGAACCATCCTTGCACCCCAGTAAGTAAATCCCACCTGATCACGTTGTGTATTAGTTTTGGAAGAATGGCACAAAAAAATTACCACAAGCTGGGTGGCTTAAAACAACAGAAATGCATCGTCTCAAAAATCTGGAGGTCAGACATCTGAAATCTGTGCCTCGGAAAGCATGGGCAGGACCATACTCCCTTTGAAGCCTGTAGGGAACAGGCTTCCTTCCTTTTCCTGGCTCTGGCCGTGAGTATTAATTCTTGGCCTTTCTTGGCTTGCAGCAGTAACTCTCGCTCTCTGTAATATCTGTCTCATCATCGTGTTCTCTCCCTGTGTCTTCACATCATCTTATAAGGACTCCGGCCATATGGGATTAGGGACCACCCTATCCCATTGACCAGCTGATTCCAATGAGATGGCCTCATTGCATCTGTAAAGACCCTGGTTCCAAACAAGTCACACTTTGAGGTTCTGAGCATATCTTTTGTTGTTGTGTGTGCGTGCTTTACTTTGTTGTTGAGAGGGACACAATTCAGCCTGTAACTGTATGCTAGAAAAATTTCCATCTTTGGTGTGGATGAGAGTACTGTGTTTATAAAGCTGTGGGTGTGGATGAGAGTACTATGTTTATAAAGCTGTGGGTGAGAAAGGAAAGCAGCAAATTACCAAAATCCTCCAGGTGGAGAAGGAAACGGCAACCCACTCCAGTATTCTTGCCTAGAGAATCCCAGGGATGGGGGAGCCTGGTGGGCTGCCATCTATGGGGTCGCACAGAGTCGGACACGACTGAAGCGACTCAGCAGCAGCAGCAGCAAACATCTGTACCTCTTGTCCTGGAGGCTTCCCAATGTGATTAGTGAGGGTGTGTGGTTAACTTGGCAAAGACACCTTCAATTCAGCCTGATAATCAGTATCCTCTGAGCCAAAAGTCCCTCTCTGGAAATTTAAAAATAAGTTAGAGGAGAAGGGGGTGACAGAAGATGAGATGGTTGGATGGCATCACCGACTCAATGGACAAGAGTTTGAGCGAGCTCCAGGAGTTGGTGATGAACAGGGAAGCCCAACGTGCTGCAGTCCATGGGGTCGCAAAGAGTTGGACACGACTTAGTGACTTAACAACAAGCCCCAAAATTCCCCTTAAAAAAGCTTTCAGCAGAGTGCGTAGTCACTGTGGTTAGGTTGACAGCAAAATAATGGGGAGAATTTTCTTAGCATTACCAAAGTGTGGGTGTTTCAGCTTTTTGCTTTGAAGGCTCTTACAGTCGAGGATGTTGCTTTATAAAATACAGGGATGCCTCGCCTCAATTCTCGTAGGTAGCCAGAGGTCAAACACAGAAGTATTTGAATGTATCCTCCAAAATGTATCCTCAAGAATGCAAAGAAAAGGTATTCCAAATGTTAGGTTTATTCCTGGCAAATTCTTTTTTGATGCTTCTCTTAAATGTTTTGCCATTTGGTTTGGGAAAGTGTTCAGGCATCTCTGCCACCTCATTATGGACCATTTCCAAGGCTTTTGAGGAGCTGCCATAAACAGCAGGTCCAGAGCTGAGGATAAAGCACTTGTTTCACATGGGTTATATCATGCCTGCTAAGAACGGGAATATTAAATGGGCTGTTAAAAAATTTAAGATGCCTTGCCAATAATTTTTCAAGGTAGATGTGTTATATGACTTTTGATTATGTTAAGTTCCATATAGCAAGTTCACATCGATGCAACAAAGAAAACAAAAACTCGTGACTTCTTTCAAGAATTATTTGCACTTTACTGCCTGAATCTTTGTTGAGTTAATGAACATCAAAACCACTGTATCAACATGCAGGTGTGAAGTGCTGCTGCGACATAAATATAGTAAGAGAACGTCTTTATGAAAATTCAAGCCATAGCAGGTGTAATAATAGACAGTGAAACCTTTCTTCCCATTATTCTGGTGCTCTGGTTTCCATAAAAAGTGCTAGAGAACATCTGGACAAGCTATAGAAGGAGAAAGCCCAGCCCTCCCTCCCCTCCCCGCTGTTCAAGTGTTAGTGCCTTAGAAATGGGACGAAGCGCACAGTGTTTAAATCTGAGAACGTTGTCAAAGCAAATCCAGGAATGGCAGCGAAAATGCCTATACGTGGCCAGTGGTTACTAGAAGACAGTTTTTTTTTAATCTCTCAACTTCAGGTGTCCAGCTGACTTTGAACATTTATATTTTAGAATGTTAGTGATGATGGAACAAATTTTAATTTGTTTTCTTCAAGCTCAGTGTGTTTCAGGTTCCAATTCATATGTGAGCCTTGCCTTCAGCAATAGGAGTGAATTGTTTTAAAGATTAATTTTTCTCTCTCAACAGAGCCTTCTTTTGTGATTGGAATTTCTGAGATTGGCCATTCAGAGATGATTCCTTGCAGTTTATTATGCAGTTTATGTAGTTTAGAGAGTTGAACAATGTACTTTAAAATATATATATACTTGGGTTAAAGCGACACTAAGATATCACTCCGGAGGAGGCAATGGCGCCCCACTCCAGTACTCTTGCCTGGCAAATCCCATGGACGGAGGAGCCTGGAGGGCAGCAGTCCATGGGGTCACACAGAGTCGGACACGACTGAGCGACTTCACTTTCCCTTTTCACTTTCATGCATTGGAGAGGAAATGGCAACCCACTCCAGTGTTCTTGCTTGGAGAATCCCACGGGCAGCAGAGCCTGGTGGGCTGCCATCTGTGGGGTCGCACAGAGTCAGACACGACTGAAGCGACTTAGCAGCAGCAGCAGCAGCAGCAAGATATCGCTCCAGACGACTGGAATGGATGACTCTAAAACACTGGCAATGCCAAGTGCCGGTGAGGACTGTGGAACAGCGGGATCTCTCGTTCGTCGCTGGTGGGGTGCAGACTGGCACAGCTGCTTTGGAAGACAGTTTGTAGTTTTTACAAAGCTGAGCATATTTTCACCACACGATCCAGCAATCATGCTCCTGCATATCCTTCTAATCAATTGAAAACTAAGTCCATATGGAACCCTGAACGCAAACATTTGCAGTATAGCACTTTTATTCATAGTGGCCCCAAATGGGAACGAACCCCAAATTCCTTCAGCAGTAAATGGATAAACAATGGTACATCCGGGAGAAGGAAATGGCAACCCACTCCAGTATTCTTGCCTAGAGAATCCTGTGGACAGAGGAACCTGGTGGGCTGCTGTTTATGGGGTCACACAGACTCAGACATGACTGAAGCGGCTTAGCAGCAGCAGCATGATACACCCATACCACGGAATATGACTCAGTGATGAAACCGATGGACACACTCATTCTTATCCATGTGCCATAGCCTGGTGCTTAATGTCACAGTGTGAACTTCAGTTAGTAATAATGGACCAAGAGTAGTTCATCAGTTATAACAAATGCATCACACTAGTACAATTTGTAAATGTAAGTGTGTGGGAGTTTGGGGGAGTTTGGGGGAATGATCTGTGCTTTCCGATCTATTCTGCAAACCTAAAGCTATTCTTAAGAAAGTGAAAGGAAGAGTCAGTTGTGTCTGACTGTTTGCAACCCCATGAACTGTAGCCCACCAGCCTCCTCTGTCCATGAAATTCTCCAGGCAAGAATACCAGAGTGGATAGCCATCCCTCCTCCAGAGGAGTCTTCCCAATCCAGGTATTGAACCTGAGTCTCTTACACTGCAGACAAATTCTCTACCATCTGAGCTACCAGGGAAGCCCTGGTCTTTAAAAAATCTATTAAAAAAATCTTTCAAGTCATGAAAAGACGGAGAAAACTTAAATGCATGTGGCTAAATGGAAGAAGCCGGTTTGAAAAAGCTGCGTACTGTATGACTCTAACTTTATGACATTCAGCAAAAAGTGAAATTCTAGAGGCAGTAAAAAGAGTGATGTGGGATGTCCCTGGTGGTGCGGTGGATTGCAGTCTGCCCACCAGTGCAGGGGACACATTCAATTGGATTCGATCCGTGGTCCGGGAAGATCCCACAAGCTGCGGAGCATCTAAGCCCATGTACCACAGCTACTGAGCCTGAGCTCTAGGGCCTGAGAGCTGCAGCCACTGAAGCCTGCATGCCCTGGAGCCTGTGCTCAGACCCAGAGAAGCCACTGCAAGGAGAAGCCCGAGCACCACAACTCGAGAAAGACCGCACAGAGTAATGAAGACCAGTGCAGGCAGAAATAAACAAAAAAGACCCGTGGTTGCCAGGAGCTGGGGAGGCGGAGGGGTGAACAGGCAGAGCACACGGGACTCAGGGCAGTGACGCTGTTCTGCGTGACTTTGTGATGGTGGGGACTTGTCTGCATTTGGCAGAAACGATAGGCTGTGTCACCAAGAGTGAACCTTAATGAAAAGTGTATTAACGCCTTACTGACCCCGGGGACTTTTTGCAGTAACTGACCCCTGTGGCTGGCGATTTGTTATGTAAGTGAAAATTGAAATATTTCAATAGTCAATAACATTCGGGTGACAAAAGATGTCTCAATAAGTCTCTGGTCAATAATGTATAATTAAGTATCTGTATTAGTTCATCAGTTGTAACGAACGTTCCGTAGGAATGAAAGATGTAAGTAATAGGGGAAACTCCTGTGGGGTGGTTGGGAGTTCTTGGAGACTGTACTTTCAGCTCAGTTCTCTGTACACTTAAAACTTCTCCAAAAGTTTGCCTATTAATTAAAACAATTAGCCAAAGGTGAAAGGAAATTCAAATTTCAATCTCCGTAAATGAAATTCTGTGGGGCACACAGCTGGGGTGCTTTTGTGGGGTAATTGCAGGTGCATCACCGTCCACACGGCCAGATGGGAGGAGGCCTCAGGGGCCTTTGCTCTGTGCCGAGCACTGGTTCTGCTTTGAAACCTTCAGGGAGTTCCCTCCCCGCCGTCCTGGAGTCGCTTCCCAGCCACCTCCCCGAGTGGGCAGCCCCAGTTCTCATCTGTCGAATGAGGGTCGTTGTTCTTCCCCTTTCTCTTAGATTTCTTCTAATTCGACTCGTCACATCCACAGGGAGGTTGCTAAGAGAGTGATAATCAGAAACGTGAGTTAACTTATGGGATGAATGAGGTCCCACCAAAACAGCGAGGTAGAGATTGGGGGAGGTGGAACTGATGTCAAACCAGGTTAGCCACACTGTGATGGATGGAGGTTTTTGCAACTGGAAAGGAACATCATTGATTAAAAAAAAAAAATGCCAGCAGGCAGAGGACTGGTCAAGCCCTTACATCTTTGAACTTAGCAGAGTGTGTTGTGTAGTGGGAAGGCTGGGCTTGAAGGCAGAAGAGCGTGGGCTGGAACTTCCCCTGTCCACCCTGGCAGCCGAGGGACTTAGCTTGGAGCTCAGCCTGTCTGCAGCTCAGTTTCTTTGTCTGTAAAATGGGCAAGCTGATACAGTCAGATAACGCACTGCACGCCCTCCCAGGGGCCTGTGCAGCCCTGGAGGGCGGGGAGGGGGGCTCGCCACACAGGTTTAATTTTGAGTTGAATGAACTGCCATTTTCACTCTTTCTTTCAATTCCTCTGACTGGTACTCCTTTGACAAAGCTCTTTCCCTCTCTCTGGGTCCTCCTCGGGGTTTAGAAACANCTGGAGGGCGGGGAGGGGGGCTCGCCACACAGGTTTAATTTTGAGTTGAATGAACTGCCATTTTCACTCTTTCTTTCAATTCCTCTGACTGGTACTCCTTTGACAAAGCTCTTTCCCTCTCTCTGGGTCCTCCTCGGGGTTTAGAAACACATGGATCAAAAGGGACCACGTGTCCTCCTAGGGATACGAGCAGAGTGGCCGGGAATGACCACTCCCCGGCCTTTTCTGTGACGGTCATGCTTCTCTCTTTTTGTCCTTTTTCTTTTCTTCCATATTATTAACTCCTCTTCTGACATTTTCTTTGACTTGCTGGTTGTTTTTTTTTTTTTAATACTACTTATTGGGTAAGACACTGGGGCTGGCATCCTGGATTTACCAACTGCATCTGTGCCCAAATTGCTTCGCTTTTCTGAAACCCAGTTTCCTCCTCTGTGAAATGTGATGAACACAGTGTCTGCTGTAAAGATTTAAGTATTCAATATGTGGATAAACATAAAATTCTCAGACCAGTACAGCTACCTGACGAGTTCTCAACAAATGATCAGCTGTTTTAATTTTTAAAGTATGTTTAGTTATTTATTTGCCTGTGTTGGGTCTTAGTTGCAGCACGCGGGATCTTGGGTCCTCGTTGCAGCCTGCGGGATCTTTACTTGCAGTGTGCTCACTCTTTGCTGTGATCTGACCGGAGACTGAACCCAGGTCCCTGCACTGAGAGCGTGGAGTCTTAGCCACTGAGCCACCAGGGAAGTCCTGATGCTGTCAGCTACCTTTAAACTTTTTACTTTGAAATCATTTAGACTCACAAGAAGTTGAAGAAAAAGTGTAGAAAATTCTCCTGAAACCACTGCAGCTTCATCTAATGATGGTATCTTCCATAGTGACAGTGCTTCATGAAACCCAGGAAACTGCACTTGGTTCAACAGTTTTCAGCACAGACTTTGTTTGGATCTCACACTTTTTCATGCTGTCTTGTGTGTGTTCGTGTGTTCGTGTGTGTGCAGTTCTGTGACATTTCAGGACACATCTGCATGCAGTCACCACCCTGGTAGGATACAGGATCGTCCTGTTCGCACAAAGTCTGTCCCGTCGCGGTCACCCCTTGCTGGACACCGTGGATCTGTGCTCCATCACTTTTGGAGAACGTCGTGCAAGGGGAATCACACCTTTGAAGNGACTGTGGAACAGCGGGATCTCTCGTTCGTCGCTGGTGGGGTGCAGACTGGCACAGCTGCTTTGGAAGACAGTTTGTAGTTTTTACAAAGCTGAGCATATTTTCACCACACGATCCAGCAATCATGCTCCTGCATATCCTTCTAATCAATTGAAAACTAAGTCCATATGGAACCCTGAACGCAAACATTTGCAGTATAGCACTTTTATTCATAGTGGCCCCAAATGGGAACGAACCCCAAATTCCTTCAGCAGTAAATGGATAAACAATGGTACATCCGGGAGAAGGAAATGGCAACCCACTCCAGTATTCTTGCCTAGAGAATCCTGTGGACAGAGGAACCTGGTGGGCTGCTGTTTATGGGGTCACACAGACTCAGACATGACTGAAGCGGCTTAGCAGCAGCAGCATGATACACCCATACCACGGAATATGACTCAGTGATGAAACCGATGGACACACTCATTCTTATCCATGTGCCATAGCCTGGTGCTTAATGTCACAGTGTGAACTTCAGTTAGTAATAATGGACCAAGAGTAGTTCATCAGTTATAACAAATGCATCACACTAGTACAATTTGTAAATGTAAGTGTGTGGGAGTTTGGGGGAGTTTGGGGGAATGATCTGTGCTTTCCGATCTATTCTGCAAACCTAAAGCTATTCTTAAGAAAGTGAAAGGAAGAGTCAGTTGTGTCTGACTGTTTGCAACCCCATGAACTGTAGCCCACCAGCCTCCTCTGTCCATGAAATTCTCCAGGCAAGAATACCAGAGTGGATAGCCATCCCTCCTCCAGAGGAGTCTTCCCAATCCAGGTATTGAACCTGAGTCTCTTACACTGCAGACAAATTCTCTACCATCTGAGCTACCAGGGAAGCCCTGGTCTTTAAAAAATCTATTAAAAAAATCTTTCAAGTCATGAAAAGACGGAGAAAACTTAAATGCATGTGGCTAAATGGAAGAAGCCGGTTTGAAAAAGCTGCGTACTGTATGACTCTAACTTTATGACATTCAGCAAAAAGTGAAATTCTAGAGGCAGTAAAAAGAGTGATGTGGGATGTCCCTGGTGGTGCGGTGGATTGCAGTCTGCCCACCAGTGCAGGGGACACATTCAACTGGATTCGATCTGTGGTCCGGGAAGATCCCACAAGCTGCGGAGCATCTAAGCCCATGTACCACAGCTACTGAGCCTGAGCTCTAGGGCCTGAGAGCTGCAGCCACTGAAGCCTGCATGCCCTGGAGCCCGTGCTCACACCCAGAGAAGCCACTGCAAGGAGAAACCTGAGCACCACAACTCGAGAAAGACCGCGCAGAGTAACGAAGACCAGTGCAGGCAGAAATAAACAAAAAAGACCAGTGGTTGCCGGGAGCTGGGGAGGCGGAGGGGTGAACAGGCAGAGCACACGGGACTCAGGGCAGTGACGCTGTTCTGCGTGACTTTGTGATGGTGGGGACTTGTCTGCATTTGGCAGAAACGATAGGCTGTGTCACCAAGAGTGAACCTTAATGAAAAGTGTATTAACGCCTTACTGACCCTGGGGACTTTTTGCAGTAACTGACCCCTGTGGCTGGCGATTTGTTATGTAAGTGAAAATTGAAATATTTCAATAGTCAATAACATTCGGGTGACAAAAGATGTCTCAATAAGTCTCTGGTCAATAATGTATAATTAAGTATCTGTATTAGTTCATCAGTTGTAACGAACGTTCCGTAGGAATGAAAGATGTAAGTAACAGGGGAAACTCCTGTGGGGTGGTTGGGAGTTCTTGGAGACTGTACTTTCAGCTCAGTTCTCTGTACACTTAAAACTTCTCCAAAAGTTTGCCTATTAATTAAAACAATTAGCCAAAGGTGAAAGGAAATTCAAATTTCAATCTCCGTAAATGAAATTCTGTGGGGCACACAGCTGGGGTGCTTTTGTGGGGTAATTGCAGGTGCATCACCGTCCACACGGCCAGATGGGAGGAGGCCTCAGGGGCCTTTGCTCTGTGCCGAGCACTGGTTCTGCTTTGAAACCTTCAGGGAGTTCCCTCCCCGCCGTCCTGGAGTCGCTTCCCAGCCACCTCCCCGAGTGGGCAGCCCCAGTTCTCATCTGTCGAATGAGGGTCGTTGTTCTTCCCCTTTCTCTTAGATTTCTTCTAATTCGACTCGTCACATCCACAGGGAGGTTGCTAAGAGAGTGATAATCAGAAACGTGAGTTAACTTATGGGATGAATGAGGTCCCACCAAAACAGCGAGGTAGAGATTGGGGGAGGTGGAACTGATGTCAAACCAGGTTAGCCACACTGTGATGGATGGAGGTTTTTGCAACTGGAAAGGAACATCATTGATTAAAAAAAAAAAATGCCAGCAGGCAGAGGACTGGTCAAGCCCTTACATCTTTGAACTTAGCAGAGTGTGTTGTGTAGTGGGAAGGCTGGGCTTGAAGGCAGAAGAGCGTGGGCTGGAACTTCCCCTGTCCACCCTGGCAGCCGAGGGACTTAGCTTGGAGCTCAGCCTGTCTGCAGCTCAGTTTCTTTGTCTGTAAAATGGGCAAGCTGATACAGTCAGATAACGCACTGCACGCCCTCCCAGGGGCCTGTGCAGCCCTGGAGGGCGGGGAGGGGGGCTCGCCACACAGGTTTAATTTTGAGTTGAATGAACTGCCATTTTCACTCTTTCTTTCAATTCCTCTGACTGGTACTCCTTTGACAAAGCTCTTTCCCTCTCTCTGGGTCCTCCTCGGGGTTTAGAAACACATGGATCAAAAGGGACCACGTGTCCTCCTAGGGATACGAGCAGAGTGGCCGGGAATGACCACTCCCCGGCCTTTTCTGTGACGGTCATGCTTCTCTCTTTTTGTCCTTTTTCTTTTCTTCCATATTATTAACTCCTGTTCTGACATTTTCTTTGACTTGCTGTTTGTTTTTTTTTTTTTTAATACTACTTATTGGGTAAGACACTGGGGCTGGCATCCTGGGTTTACCAACTGCATCCGTGCCCAAATTCCTTCGCTTTTCTGAAACCCAGTTTCCTCCTCTGTGAAATGTGATGAACACAGTGTCTGCTGTAAAGATTTAAGTGTTCAATATGTGGATAAACATAAAATTCTCAGACCAGTACAGCTACCTGACGAGTTCTCAACAAATGATCAGCTGTTTTAATTTTTAAAGTATGTTTAGTTATTTATTTGCCTGTGTTAGGTCTTAGTTGCAGCATGCGGGATCTTTACTTGCAGTGTGCTCACTCTTTGCTGTGATCTGACCGGAGACTGAACCCAGGTCCCTGCACTGAGAGCGTGGAGTCTTAGCCACTGAGCCACCAGGGAAGTCCTGATGCTGTCAGCTACCTTTAAACTTTTTACTTTGAAATCATTTAGACTCACAAGAAGTTGAAGAAACAGTGTAGAAAATTCTCCTGAAACCACTGCAGCTTCATCTAATGATGGTATCTTCCATAGTGACAGTGCTTCATGAAACCCAGGAAACTGCGCTTGGTTCAACAGTTTTCAGCACAGACTTTGTTTGGATCTCACACTTTTTCATGCTGTCTTTTGTGTGTTCGTGTGTTCGTGTGTGTGCAGTTCTGTGACATTTCAGGACACACCTTCATGCAGTCACCACCCTGCTAGGATACAGGATCGTCCTGTTTGCACAATGGCTGTCCCATTGCGGTCACCCCTTGCTGGACACCGTGGATCTGTGCTCCATCACTTTTGGAGAACGTCGTGCAAGGGGAATCACACCTTTGAAGATCGCTCTTCCGCTCAGTGTAACGACCTTGAGACCCGTCCAGGGTGTTCAGGGGACAGCAGCCCTTGCCTTCACACTGCTGAGCCGTGGCCCCAAGTTCGTCCGTCCATTGACTGTTTGAAAGACATTTGGGTTGTCCTCGGTTCTTTGGCTATTACAGAAAACGCTGCTGTGAAAACTTATGTCCACTTTGTGTGAGCGTTTTTCATTCCCTAAAATTGTGATTGCTGAGTCGTGTGTGAAGGGTATGTTTAACTTAAAAAAGAAAAACCGTCAAGCTATTTTTTCTGGAGCCGTCCCATTTTACATTTCTGCCAGCAGTGTAGGCGACCTCCAGTTTTTCTGCACTGCTGTGCTTTATTTTTGCCGTCCTAAGAGCCGTGAGGCAGTATCTCACTGTTACTTTAATCTGCATTTCCCTAATGGCTAGTGGTGTTGGGCGTCTCCTCATGAACTTATTTGTCATCTGTATATTCTCTTTAGTGATGGACTGCTTTCTGGCCTTTTGCTCCTTTTAAAAATTGGATTCCTTGTGTTCTTACTATTGAATTTAGAAAGTTCATATGTTCAGCGTACGAGTCCTTTGTTAGATACATGGTTTGCAAATGTTTTCTCCCTTTATGTGGCATCCCCTTGCCGGATGTTTTTTAGAGGAAAAGTTTTTAATCTATTGAATTTTTTCCTTTATCGATCGTGCTTTTGTTATGTCTGCAATTTCTTTGCCTAACCCTGAATTGTAAAGATTTTTCTCCTCTGTTTGTTCCTAAAAGCTTTATATTTTTACGTTTTACATCGACATCCAGGATCTATTTTGATTTAATTTTTGTTTAAGGGATGAGGTTTAGATTGAAATTCTTTCCTTTTCTTTGAGGATGGATAAACAATCATTCCGACACCATTTATTGAGGACACTATACTTCCTCCAGTCAGTTGCTTTTGTGTCTTTGTAAAAAAGATTCATTGGCCATACTGATGAGCTATTTCTGGGTTCTTAAATCTGTTGTATTGATCTGTATGTCTATGCCTCCGCCAATAAATACCCCGCTGTCTTGATGACAGAGTGAGCCTCAAAACGGGGTACTGTGACTCCTCTCTCCTTATTCTTCTTTTCCCAGGTTGCTTTTAGTTATTTTACTTCTTTTGCCCTTCCCTATACATTTTAGAAGAAGCTTCTCTTTGTTCAACAAAAAACGCTTTGCTGAGATCAGCTGTTATTTAAATACTGTTATTACTTTTCTCATTCTGTATTTGTTTAATTGTCTCACTTTATCATTCTCACAATTTCCTAGAACCAAAGTGGGCTTTAGAGATCACTTAGCGTGATTCCACTGATTCCTGTGGAGACAATGTCATCTTCCTGCAGAATAGATTCAGCACTGGTGAGTGCTCCTAAGATCACTTGGGGTTAACTGGTTGAGGGCTGGGGTTCGCAGCTTCTGAGTCTTTCATCTGAAGAATTTTTTAGTCTCTGGAAGAATTTTAGTGCTTTCATCTGAAGGATTTTCAATTTATCACAAGGCCTCTCCCCCTCAAACCTACCGAATCTCTTCTTTTTCCCTTATATTGTTCTGCTTTCTTGAAAGACATTATTTTATAATTTGCTGTTGAGTGCTAAAGATAACATGATCAGTGGTATAGAGCCCCCTTGGAAACTTGTTAAAAGTGCAAGTTCCTGTAACCGGGGGGTTTTATTCAGTGAGTGTGGTGTGCAGCTCAGGAACCCACAATTTTTGTTTGTTTGTTTGTTTGGGTGTTGTTTATGAACTTTTTGTTTTGTATTGGGGTATAGCTGATTAACAATGTAATAATTTCAGATGAACACCGAAGGGACTCAGCCATACATATACATGGATCCATTCTCTCCCAGACTCCCCTCCCATCCAGGTTGCCATATAACGTTGAACAGAGTTCCATGTGCTATACAGTAGGTCCTTGCTGGTTATCCATTTTGGATATAGCAGTGTGTGCATGTCCATCCCAAATTTCCTAACCATCCCTTCCCCCTGCAACCGTACATTTGTTCTCCGAATCAATGAGTCTTTCTGTTTTCTAAGTTCACTTGTATCCTTTCTTTTTAGATTCCACGTATAAGGGATGTCATGCGATATTTCTCCTCCTCTGTCTGACTTACTTCCCTGTCTGACTGTCTCTAGGTCCAGCCATGCTGCTGCAGATGGCTTTATGTCATTCTTTTTAGTGGGTAAGATTGCATTGTATGTGTGTACCACGTCTTCCTTATCCTTTCCTCTGCTGATGGACATCTAGGTTGCTTCCGTGTCTCGGCTATTATAAACAGAGCTGCTGTGAATGTGGGGATGCATGTGCCCTTTCAGATCATGCTTTTCTCCAGATATATGCCCAGGGTGGCATCGCAGGGTCATTTGGTAGCTCTGATTTTAGTTTTTTTAGGAACCTCCATACTGTTCTCCATAGTGGCTGCACCAGCTTACATTCCCACCTACAGTTTTGGAGGGTTTCCTGCTCTCCACACCCTCTCCAGCATTTATTGCTTATGGATTTTTTTTTTTTTTTTTTTGGTGATAGCCTTTCTGGCTGGTGCGAGGGGATGTCTCACCGTAGTTTTGATTTGCACTCCTCTAGTATTAGTGATGCTGAAATCTTTGCGTGCGCCTATTGGCTGTCTGTGTGTCTTCTTTGGAGACGTGTACTTTAAGTCTTCTGCCCAGTGTTTGAGTGGGCTGTTTGTTTTGATGCTACTTAGCGTCATGAGCTGTTTGTAAATTTTGGAGACTAATCCCTTATTGGTCACATCATTGGCAAATATTTTCTCCTGATCTGTGGGTTGTCTTTTCATTTGGTTGATTGTTCAGGATCCCACAGTTTGAAGAGGCGCCTCAATGACCCTGATGCAGGGAGGCTGTGGGCCACACTTGGATCCATCTAAGACTGAGGTCGATTGAGAAGTCACATGACCTTGGAGTCATAGATGTGGGGTCAGCTTCTCACTCACCTGTTTATTAGCTCTGTGCTTTGGTTTCTTCATCTATAAAATGGGAATAACACATCTGGTTCCCAAGTCTCCTTTCTGTTTAAACACGATGTGTGTGAAGTTGGTACCCACATCAGTGAAGACCACTTCCTTCCTCCTTCCTCCTTAATGAACTGGGAAGTTTGATGTGCATTTGAGGCAAGAACAGTGTCACCTGTTCAACAAACCACTTCACTTTACTCTTGATCACTGGGAGACCACCCTTGCCTGCCCCTTGGGATCTGGGTAGGGTCAGGTGACTGGTTCTGGCCAATGGAACGTGAGCGTGGCCAGGATGTGTCACTTCCGGACTGAAAGGCCAAGTCTGACCTCCCTGTGTGTCTCTGTGTCCCTTCTGGCTGCCTAACATCCAGATGACACCGCAGCAAGAGGGTGGCGGCTGCCTCAGTCCCTGAGTCACGGCGGTGATTTGAAAGAGAACTAAACCTTTGTTGTTTTAAACCACTGAGATTTAAGGGGATGGGTGAGTGGTAATTTCTCCAATTAATATACTGATGGATATTTAGAAGTGTAAAACAAAATTATCTTTTGAGTATTATATTTATTATACTACTGTAAATGCTTCATTTTTATTGAGCTACAGGAAATACATTATGAAGCATGCAGGCAATTTCATCGGAGGCTGTAACACAAGATATTCATTTGTGATTATAGACTTTCTTTTCAAACTGGAATATATGTGAGAGTTTTATGTATTGGTAAAGAAAGAAAGTGACATCGCTCAGTCGTGTCCGACTTTGTGAACCCATGAACTGTAGCCTACCAGTTTCCTCCATCCATGGGATTTTCCAGGCAAGAATACTGGAGGGGGTTGCCATTTCCTTTTCCAGGAGATCTTCCCATCCCAGGAATTGAACCCCAGTCTCCTGCATTGCAGGCAGATGCTTTACTGTCTGAGCCACCAGGAAAGTCCAGGTATCTGTATTGGTGGCCTTATGTAATTCTCAAGCACCAGAAGGCAGCTCAGGTGTCCAGGTGAACGTCAAGATAATCGTCTCTTAAGGATAAGGGCCATCGGGAATTAGAATGGAAGAAGCAACATTCTTGGAGGTTCTCCTCTGCCGAGGAGGTGGTCTGACAGTCCAGTGCGTGCGGGCATTCTTCTACTGGGAGAGAACTGCTGGGCACTGGGAGGAAAGACGGTACCATTTCTCACTGTAAAACAGAAGGTTCTTGTATTCCATGGAGTGGCTGCCCAGGGTCTGTGTCCGAGGTGTTTAACCGTTTGTCTCCAGTGACCTCAGCGTAGGAGGGAGGTGGGCCCCTTCTCAGGTGGAGGCTCAGGGTGTGCTCCGTTAACAAAAGTCACAGAGCTCAGGACAGCATGTCAGGAGGGAAGCAGGCCTGTTCACCACTTTCGGATGCCTTCTTTTTTAAAATTATTTATTTTAATTGGAGGCTAATTACTTTACAGTATTGTAGTGGTTTTTGCCATACATTGACATGATTCAGCCATGGGTGTACATGTGTCCCCCATCCTGAACCCCCCTCCCACCTCCCTCCCCACCCCATCCCTCAGGGTCATCCCAGTGCACAGGCCCTGAGCGCCCTGTCTCATGCGTCGAACCTGGACTGACAATCTCTTTCACATATGGTAATATACATGTTTCAATGCTATTCTCTCAAATCACCCACCCTCGCCTTCTCCCACAGAGTCCGAAAGTCTGTTCTTTATATCTTTGTCTCAAAAGATGCCTTCTTGACTTAGAAGTTTTTCCTTCTGGAAGGATTTACATTTTCATTATCATTCAGTTCTAAATAATTTTTGATGAATGAATTATTTAAAAGTTTATTGGTTAATTCTAGACACTGAAGGATTTTTTTTAAAATTTCTGTTAGTTGATTTCTGGCTTGATTTCACTGTGATCAGTGAATGCACTCAATGTAATTTCCATCTTTAGAGATTTGCTGAGACTTGCATTCTGGCCCAGCAGGAGGTCAGTTGTAAACATTCTGTTTACTCCTGAAAATGAGGCATGTTCTACAGTTGTTGAGTGTGGAAGAGTGTTTGTACTGTTGTTCAATTAAAAAGTGTGTCAGACCAGCTTTATGCTGCTTATAAGAG
>SJYW01054831.1:72710-86391 GCA_006410735.1 Raphicerus campestris | reverse complement strand
GGGTGTACATGTGTCCCCCATCCTGAGCCCCCTCCCCACCCCATCCCTCAGGGTCATCCCAGTGCACAGGCCCTGAGCGCCCTGTCTCATGCGTCGAACCTGGACTGACAATCTCTTTCACATATGGTAATATACATGTTTCAATGCTATTCTCTCAAATCACCCACCCTCGCCTTCTCCCACAGAGTCCGAAAGTCTGTTTTTTATATCTTTGTCTCAAAAGATGCCTTCTTGACTTAGAAGTTTTTCCTTCTGGAAGGATTTACATTTTCATTATCATTCAGTTCTAAATAATTTTTGATGAATGAATTATTTAAAAGTTTATTGGTTAATTCTAGACACTGAAGGATTTTTTTTAAAATTTCTGTTAGTTGATTTCTGGCTTGATTTCACTGTGATCAGTGAATGCACTCAATGTAATTTCCATCTTTAGAGATTTGCTGAGACTTGCATTCTGGCCCAGCAGGAGGTCAGTTGTAAACATTCTGTTTACTCCTGAAAATGAGGCATGTTCTACAGTTGTTGAGTGTGGAAGAGTGTTTGTACTGTTGTTCAATTAAAAAGTGTGTCAGACCAGCTTTATGCTGCTTATAAGAGACACTTTTTACATTAAGGCCATGGAGATGTTAAAAGCAAAAGGATAGAAAATTTGAATTTTTTCAGTTCGTACTACTAGCTTCTGAGAGATGTGCTGGAATATTTCGCCATGATTATGGATAAGTGCTAATGCTTACCTGTCCCTCATTTCCTTCCCTTTTTGCTTTGTATGGTTCAAGCAATATTACATTTATACAAAATATAAGATTGCTATATCAGCCTGATGACAGTGATTTTTCCCTCAAAGTCTACTTTGATTAACATAGCCCTTCCAGCTTTCTTTTGGTTAGTGTTGGCATGCTCTTATCTTTTTAAAAAGCCTATTACCATCAAACCATTTGCATCCTTATGTTTAAAGTACCTCTCTTACAAGCAGTTAAGTTTAACTGTGCATCTAATTTATCAATCTGTCTTGTAATTGGACTAGTCTTTCTGCCTTTGACAAAATTGCAGATCTGTTTGGGTTTCAAGCTGCCGTCTGACTGATCTCCATTTGTCCCACCTGTTATTGTTCGTCTCTCTCTTGCCTTGTTTTTAACCAAGTATTTTTCACTTTTCCGTTTTTTCCCTCTCTTCTTTGGCTTGTGGGTCACACATTCTTTCATGTTCTTCTAGTGGTTGCCTTGGACAAGGGCTGACTTGTTAAAGGCTGACACAGATGAGCACTTTTCCTGTTTCCTGGCCAATACACGGACCTAGCTGTTGTTCAGTAGCTATGTGATGTCTGAGTCTTTGCAGTCCCATGGACTATAGCCTGCCAGGATCCTCTGTCCATGAGAGTCTCCAGGCAGGCATACAAGAGTGGATTGCCATGCTCTCCTCCTGAGGATCTTCATGACCCAGGCTGAACCTGCATCTCTTGTGTCTCCTGCATTGGCAGGTGGGCTCTTTACCACTAGCGCCATTTGGGAAGCCCCTAGATGGATCATAGACCTCAATATAAGAGCCAAAGCTATAATACTTCTAGTCCAAGTTCTGGGAAAACTCTAGTAAAGAAATATACAAAGAAGCAGTTGCTGTGTTTAAGTCAGCAATGTCTGTCCCCTTTCACCGGAAGATCGTTGAGTCAGCAGATACAATTTGGATGCTTTTAACTAGTTTTGGAGAAACTAGTGATGTGCTGGGACCTGTTAACAACCAGCTATCTGGGGGAAAAAGGAATTGCATACATATCTATACCTATGTACATAAATTACTTATAAATGTTACTGGTGTAGAGTATTAGTATACAATTTACAGATAACAATAAAATATGCAATATTCTTTATCATAAGGTGGACTAGAAATCTTATCACCTTTGTCTAAACTACCCAGTTCTTGCTCAAGGTTTTTCTGCTATTTTTACATTTTTTTTTAATAGCATTGGGTTTCTCTGCTTGTCTGTTCAGATGTGAAGCAGGTAATTCCTGTCCTTTGCTGTGACTATGCTTTCTAAGTGTGCACTCCCTGGGTCCAGCTGGCAGGTTTTGGGTGGGAGCGCCTCACAGTCCCCACCTGAGTGCCTTCCCTTGCAATCGAGAAGGAGCATCTGACCTTAGCCACCCGCTGGGGGGTGTCCGTGGTCTCTTTCTTGTCCAATGCACAGAGCTCAGCATGTCTTAACAGTAAATGCTAATGTTAAAATGAAGAATTTTGTTCTTTTCCAGGCCTGGGAAATCCTCTGTACTGCGTAGTGGTAGAGATTGTGTGATGCGCGCTCTCTGGGGGTCAGGTGCTGCCTTTGGCACTTTCCCCTTCTTTCACCCTCCCTGTGCAGCTCCTTAGGTAAGTTCCATCCTTACCCTCTTTTTAAAAGTGAGGAAGCTGAGATCCAGTTAGGGACACTTGTGCGAGGTTTCAGGGGGCCAGCCTGGGATTCGAACCCCAGTTCACTTGATCGTGACTGCTGGCTGCCCAGCGACTGCTCAGCGGTCTGTGCTGCTTCTCCTTTATCTTTCAAGCAACCTCGCTGGCCTCCGCTTCCCTTTCTATTATCAGAACTTACTGTTCCTTGAAGTTTAGAGGCTGAGGACAGGGCCATTTTGTTTAGGTCATGTGTGAATATGTCAGTGATACACGACGTGGGTTTCGAAAAAGAAGAAAGCTACGAGTTCGAGGCGCCACCTCATTTCCCTCACCTGCATGAGAACCACCACTTGTCCTGAGTGCCTGCCTGGATGTCCCCCCAGCCCCAACTCCTGGAGCTTTCTGGAAGGGTCCACACCTGGGGCCTCCTCCTCCCCAGCCCAGCTGCACCGTGGCCCTGCCATGAGCGTTTTAAACACAGACGGGACCATGTCCATCCCTCGACTAGGTTGTGTTAGCGGCTCCATGGCCTTTTGGACGTGGTTCCTTCCCTCAGGGAAACTCCCAGCCTTCTCACAGCCCCTCTGCCCGCTTCTGTGCTCTCTGGGAGTCCGCACTCCCGGCCACATTCACGGCTGTCTTCCTCTCTCCCATGTCTTTTCTCATCTTCCTTCCCACCTGCTTGTCGCGGCTCAGGCGTGGTTAGATGCTCCTGCAGCCCCTACGATGCCCCCAGACTCCACAGCCTTCTGAACTCGGGTTGCCGGGGAGCTGAGGGGTGAGGTGGTGGGGAGCTGAGGGGCGAGGTGGTGGGGAGCTGAGGGTCTGTGAGCTCCCTGAGAGCAGGGGCGGTAGCCCCGTCATAGCACTGGGCCCTTGGGGTCAGTCGGCATGTTTCTGTGGGATGAGTGGGAAATGGAGGTTTGCCTGTTTCAACCACTGGCTCCCCACCCCATTAAACATTTCACTTCTTTTGAGGTGAAGAGTTCAACATGGAAGAAAATGGGTGGTGGTCATAATTACATTATGTAGACCCAGTGGGAAGGGAAAAACCAGGAGGTGTGACGGATGCAGCTACGCTCGGACAGCGTGCCAGTCAAGAGCTGGGCAGGATGCTCCCCTCCCTGGACCTTGGTTCCTAGGATGGGGGACACTGGGCACCGTGATTTGCTGGGGTTCTTCCAGGTCTGTGGCCCTTACGGTCATACCTGATGGCCGATGGATTGTAAGGTTGGGGTATATATTGTGCAGAGATAGAGAACTTCTCGAAACATCTGGAATTCTGATTATTTCCTAATCATGATGGGAGGACAAGTCTCATTGTAAGCGCATAGGAACGTGCTGACTTCTACTGAGTCCCTCTTGTAAAAGTTTGTCTATTCTTCCTTCATATTGTTGAATAAATGACATGGTAACATAAATCAGTACCATTTTATTTTGAGACACCCTCACATGTGAAATATGTACATCAAAATGAATGCAAAGTAATTCAGTGACGATATCCAGGGGGCTGTTCCCAGGAGACTGCCTTTGCTTAAAATATGTTTGGAACTTCTGTTCAGAATTACCCGTGAGAACTTGCACACTCTCGTTTCTAACGCTGGCAGATCTGTCTTTGCAGGACAGACTTGTGAACCAAGTGGGTGGTTGAACTGTGATACTGCCTCGTTTATTGTTTATCAGTTTGCTTACTGTGTGTTCATTTGGAGAACCTAAAAGAAAGAAGAAAGTCAACCCAGTCTATATTCTAGTTAAAAACTAGCCAGTCCTTGGAAGAAAACTCTAAACATCATGGTTGTAGAGCCAGAAGGTGCTCAGAGTCTCCGAGTTCTCATTCAATGCAAGAAGTCTTTTTTCTGACTCCCTTGCTAGTGCCCTGGGATGGGGTTTTTCTATATCAGGAAGTCAGGATGCCTGAATTCATTTAAGGAAGCAAAGTCCTCTCAGGCCATCTTTTCCTTTGTCTTGGACTTTGCTGCTGCTGTAAGTCACTTCAGTTGTGTCTGACTCTGTGTGACCCCATAGACAGCAGCCACCACGAGGCTCCTCTGCCCATGGGATTTTCCAGGCAAGAGTCCTGGAGTGGGGTGCCATTGCCTTCTCTGATCTTGGTCTTTAGGCCCTCTTTTTTTTTTTTTTAAATAGGGATGTGCTTAGTCTTGTCTGGCTCTTTGCAGCTTTTTGGACTATAGCTGCCCAGGCTCCCCTGTCCATGGGATTCTCCAGGCAAGAATACTGGAGTGGGGTGCCATTTCCTCCTCCAGGGGACATTCCCAACTCAGGGACTGAACCCACTTCTCCTGATTCCCCTGTGTTGGCAGGCGGATTCTTTACCACCCCACCCCCTCGGAAGCCCTCAAAATCTGTAGAGCATGTAAGATACAGTAGCAAGAGGAAGAACTTAGAAAGAGCTTGTTTGATTAAGTCTCATGAACTGTGCTAAGAAACACAGGTGGGTTTACCTATGTAAACCTAGGTGCTTTGCTTGTAAAAGCAAGGTCAGCCTTTCTGTCCAAGCTATTGTAGAATTATAGGGAACATTCATTCCTTTACTCAGTAATAACTATGGTCCATTAGACCCTGGTGGTGTTAAAAAAGGAGATAGAGTCATGTGAGAGAGTGATTCTGGGCGGGGGGTGTGCATGTTGTGCTTGAATAGACAAGCCCAAGATACGTGAGCTGAAATAATGCCTGAGAGGGCAGTTGCGAATATTCAGTTCAGCTGAGCAACATTCTGTTAAGCAAATATTTAGGAGTGGGATTGCTAAGTCAATGACATGTGAATCTTTGGTTTTAGTTCAGTTCAGTTGAGTCACTCAGTCGTGTCTGACTCTTTGCGACCCCATGGACTGCCACACACCAGGCCTCCCTGTCCATTGCCAACTCCCGGAGTTTACTCAAACTCGTGTCCATCGACTCAGTGATGCCATCCAACCATCTCATTCTCTGTCGTCCCCTTCTCCTCCCGCCTTCAATATTTCCTAGCATCAGGGTCTTTTCCAATGAGTCGGTTCTTCTCATCAGGTGTCCAAAGTACTGGAGTGTCAGCTTCAACATCATTCCTTCCAGTGAACACCCAGGACTGATCTCCTGTAGGATGGACTGGTTGCAGGGGACCAGGATGGACTGGTCCCTTGCAGTCCAAGGGACTCTCAAGAGTCTTCTCCAACACCACAGTTCAAAAGCATCAATTCTTCAGCGCTCAGCCTTCTTATAGTCCAACTCTCACATCCATACATGACCACAGAAAAAATGATAGCTTTCACTAGACAGACCTTTGTCAGCAACATACTAGGCTCTCAAAAAGTTTACGTGTTTTATCTTTGCAAATGTCCCAATTTTGTCCCCATATATCTTTCACAAATAGCTAGACAAGATGATAAAAAATCTTATCCAATATTTGCACAAAGACCTGATTTACTGAAAGCCTTATTAAAATTCAGAGTAGAAAATACTGTGAAGAAGGAACTAACAGTTTTGAAGAACACACTATTATTTTTAATGCTGAAAACAGTCCAATGAGGTCAATACTGTTGTATGCCTATTTTAAAACTGAAGCTCAAAAAAGTTAAATGATTTTCCTAAAGTCATGTAGCTAATATGTAGTGATACCAGTGTTTGAATGTGCATATGTTTTTCTTATCAACATTATCACCAGAGATGAGATTACCATGAAAAAGTGATGTTTAAGCTTCTGGACCCCATCACCACCGGAGATTCTTGAGTGCAAAAAGTAATTCCTTGGTGGTCCAGTGGGACTTCAGTGTGGGGTGGGGATGTGGGTTCCATCCTTGATTGGGGAACTAGGATCCTGTGTACTGCACAGTGCAGCCAGGGGAAAAAAAAAGATAATAGTTGCCACCTCTTAGGGTTGTTCTGAGGATTAAAATAGATGACATATATATAGTACTTGAATTCTGGACACATTAAAAAAAAAGTAGTTAATAAATTGCGGCAATTACTATTAAAAAAAAAGTAACCTAAGATCTACCCTAATTTAGCATGAGTGTTATTTTGGTATATTTTTTTCTAATTTAAAAAATATCTCACATGTATATTTTATTTAAGGCAAATTGAGATCTCACTGCCTCTTTTACTTAGTACTGTATAATGAGTATATTGCCATTCAAAATCTGATTTTTGGGGGTTGTATTTTATCCCATCATATGTATCCATGGTGTATTCACCATTTTCCTGTTGTCTTCTTAATAGCAGTTTCTGGATGCATTTATTTGTCTGTACAGTTAATGACAGAAATATTTACCAGTTTGATAAACTAAACTGCTTCTTAAAAGTGGAATTTTTACTGTTCAGTTCAGTTGATCAGTCGAGTCCGACTCTTTGCGACCCCATGAATTGCAGCACGCCAGGCCTCCTTGTCCATCACCTCTCCCGGAGTTTACTCAGACTCACTTCCATCAAGTCCGTGATGCCATCCAGCCATCTCATCCTCTGTTGTCCCCTTTTCCTCCTGCCCCCAGTCCCTCCCAGCATCAGAGTCTTTTCCAATGAGTAGCCAAAGTACTGGAGTTTCAGCTTTAGCATCATTCCTTCCAAAGAACATCCAGGGCTGATCTCCTTTAGAATGGACTTGTTGGATCTCCTTGCAGTCCAAGAGACTCTCAAGAGTCTTCTCCAACACCACAGTTCAAAAGCATCAATTCTTCGGCACTCAGCCTTCTTCATAGTCCAACTCTCACATCCATACATGACCTGTTAGTGAGGCTGAAAATTTTCACATAGTCTTTTTTTAAATTAAATGTTCTTTTGCTCCAGTATCTGCTTTATTTGGTATAAATATTGCCATCTAATCCTTCTTTCCATTTGTATTTTCTAGACATGCTTTGCTCTTCTTTTTATGTTTGATTTTGGGTCATTCGGTATTAGGCCCATCTCATAAATAGCATATAATTGGATGATAAAAATCTTTTCCTTTTTTGGGGTCTATTTAATCCATTCACATTTATTGTCATATTTCATAGATTTGCTCCTTTGTCAAATAATTTTTTTAACATTTTATGCTTCTTGTTCTCTGCTTTTGTGATATAGATTGTATTTTTGTTTTCTTTCTAGTGATTTGAAAGGCACACATCTGGTTTTTTATTCTGTTGTTGCCAACTTTATAGCTTCAAAAAATAAAATGGACTCAAATTAGCTCTGAAAGTTCTTGTGAAAGAAGGTGTTGGAATGAAGTCATGAGTAATGGAGCATGATTGGAGTAAGTGTCTACCCCTCCAAGAGACTGCTGTGACGTGCAGTCTCATTTGACTTCATCTGTTGATACTTTGATGTAAGAAAAAAAAAATAATGTTTTACAGCAAGGTCAGCGTGCTGTGATTTGACCCTTGGGTTACTTGAAGACTCATTTAAAATAAAGAAAAAAAGCCAAAACCTCTGTCTAGGCCCTTCCTCTGCTGAGCACCCTGCTTCCTCGTCACCTCCCCTCGCCTCCTATGTAAGGTGTGGCAAGCTGCCCGCCAGGCCTGCGTGGACAGTGTGGCAGAAACAGCCTGTGTTATCAGATGCTGGAGAAGCTTCTTTCCTCCTGGCTTCAGTTTCCACATCTGCAAGTTTAAGAAGTTGGGATACATAATCTCTCAGGCCACTTCTACGTTTCAACCTTCTATGATTCAGCAGTTTATTAAACAGCTGTTTGCATAGCTTCAGTACCAGGGCCTGTGTAGAATGAGAAGCACAGTACCGATCTGTGTTTAAAAAGCAGAGACGAGATCTCAAGTTGGTAAAAGATTCTGTGTTTTGATCTGTGTGGGGGTTGCATCATATATGAGTCCTCAATTTGCGTTGGCTGTGCCTTTAAGATGAAGACAACTTCATCACTTTACTTGCGTGTCTTATGCCTCAATAAACAGGATAAATAAACCAAAGAGAGAGAGAAGAAAAACAAGCAAGATGTTTAAAGGTTGTGGTTATGAGGATGGTGTACGGAGAATTCACAGGAAGTAGATAATGAAGTTGAATCCTGTCATCAATTACCAGCCTTTGAATCTTGAGCACATTATTTACGTTTCTGAGAGTCAGTTTCTTTAGTGCAAATGAAATTTCTAGTGTCTACATTATGTGGCAGTCAGGGGTACTAAGTGAGTTATAGGGCACAGAACGCTCCTGGTGTGTAGTAGGTGATCAATACCTATTTTCAAGAAGAGACAGTAAAAGTTTTAAACAGACGTATGAGAGATTCAAAGAGCTAAGAGACTGTACATCCATCTTTTGAAATCATTCCAAAATAAATAAAACCCAGAAAGCCTAGTGTTAAAGAGACTATGAAGGAAAAGCTAAACTCATATTTTTCTGGTGATGTTTCAAATTGGTAATACCTCTTGAAGAGAGCCCCTGGCAACTTATAATAAAAGTCATCCAGCTGATTATGGTCTTTAAGCTGGTAATCCCACTTTTCAAATTATAGCCTGAGAAAATACCACCAAAGGGTAAACAAAATTTATTTATTTAAAAATGCTTGACTGAATTATAACAGTGGAAACAACTAGCTGAAAGATGGCTTAATGAAACCATTTCAGTGATACAGTGGAATATTTGTCCTTTTAAAACAAGAGATAGCAGGACCTAGTAGATACATGGAGAATTCAGGCAAAAAGTTAGAAAATGGTGTGCATATCCAAACACAGCCACGTAAACCCTTGCCTGTGCAATGACAAAGGTTGGAAGTGAACTTTGTAAATCTAGAGTTTTGTGTGGGAAAGAGGGTATCCAAATTTTTTTGTTAATTAATTTTTTTGGCTGCGCTGGGTCTTTGTTGCTGCCTGGGGGCCTTCTCTAGTTGCAGCGAGTGGGGGCTGCTCTCCAGCTGCAGTGAATGGGCTTCTCGTTGCGGGGGCTTCTGTTGTTGCAGAGCTCAGGCGCTCGGGCGCGTGGGCTCCAGCAGTTGTAGCGCGTGGGCTCCGTTCAGTTCAGTTCAGTCACTCAATAGTGTCTGACTCTTTGCAACCCCATGGGCTGAAGCATACCAGGCCTCCATGTCCGTCACCAGCTCCCAGGCTTACTTACCCTTCCATGTCCATCACCAGCTCCCAGGCTTACTTACCCCTCTGTGTCCATCACCAGCTCCCAGGCTTACTTCCCTTGCCGTATGTAGAATCTTCTCACACCAGGGATCAAACCCGTGTCCCCTGCATTGGGAGCTGGATTCTTAACCACTAGACCACCAGGGAAGTCCAAAGCTGATCTAGACTTAAATTTCTGATTTATTGTAGTATAAAGTGAAGTTGCTCAGTCGTGTCCAACTCTTTGCGACCCCATGGACACCAGGCTCCTCCATCCGCGGGATTTTCTAGGCAAGAGTACTGGAGTGGGTTGCCTTTTCCTTCTAGTGATTGCTAAATGGGTCCATAAAAATTTAAGCTATATGTTCTGAGATAGCACAGGACATCTATGGAGAGTGTATGAACCGCAGAATAAGAATGTAGGGCAGAAAGACAGGTGGAATTAGAGAAAAATAGTCATTATGCTTCCTCTAATTTTTAAATTTGCCTCACCAATGCATCATGACAGTAGTTATCACACTTGAGAAATGCTTTTCCCAGAAATAAAGTTCAAGGCAGCTGAAACCCTCAACAGAGAAAAGAAAACTCAGGGAGAAGTTGTTTTTAGGGATATCTGGTATCTTGTCAGTTGCATTCTTTTTCCAGCTGCTTTTCCTTCTTTTCTTTTGTGACAAAGGAGATGGTTTTATAGATGTGAAATGGTTTACAATTGCCTTATTTAGTTGCTCTTATTTTTTATGTCTCCCCAGAGGGTCACAAAAATCCTTCATTTAAAAAGAGAAAATGATGTGTTTTTAGTGCAAGGANTATGTTTGATTTTGGGTCATTCGGTATTAGGCCCATCTCATAAATAGCATATAATTGGATGATAAAAATCTTTTCCTTTTTTGGAGTCTATTTAATCCATTCACATTTATTGTCATATTTCATAGATTTGCTCCTTTGTCAAATAATTTTTTTAACATTTTATGCTTCTTGTTCTCTGCTTTTGTGATATAGATTGTATTTTTGTTTTCTTTCTAGTGATTTGAAAGGCACACATCTGGTTTTTTATTCTGTTGTTGCCAACTTTATAGCTTCAAAAAATAAAATGGACTCAAATTAGCTCTGAAAGTTCTTGTGAAAGAAGGTGTTGGAATGAAGTCATGAGTAATGGAGCATGATTGGAGTAAGTGTCTACCCCTCCAAGAGACTGCTGTGACGTGCAGTCTCATTTGACTTCATCTGTTGATACTTTGATGTAAGAAAAAAAAAATAATGTTTTACAGCAAGGTCAGCGTGCTGTGATTTGACCCTTGGGTTACTTGAAGACTCATTTAAAATAAAGAAAAAAAGCCAAAACCTCTGTCTAGGCCCTTCCTCTGCTGAGCACCCTGCTTCCTCGTCACCTCCCCTCGCCTCCTATGTAAGGTGTGGCAAGCTGCCCGCCAGGCCTGTGTGGACAGTGTGGCAGAAACAGCCTGTGTTATCAGATGCTGGAGAAGCTTCTTTCCTCCTGGCTTCAGTTTCCACATCTGCAAGTTTAAGAAGTTGGGATACATAAGCTCTCAGGCCACTTCTACGTTTCAACCTTCTATGATTCAGCAGTTTATTAAACAGCTGTTTGCATAGCTTCAGTACCAGGGCCTGTGTAGAATGAGAAGCACAGTACCGATCTGTGTTTAAAAAGCAGAGACGAGATCTCAAGTTGGTAAAAGATTCTGTGTTTTGATCTGTGTGGGGGTTGCATCATATATGAGTCCTCAATTTGCGTTGGCTGTGCCTTTAAGATGAAGACAACTTCATCACTTTACTTGCGTGTCTTATGCCTCAATAAACAGGATAAATAAACCAAAGAGAGAGAGAAGAAAAACAAGCAAGATGTTTAAAGGTTGTGGTTATGAGGATGGTGTACGGAGAATTCACAGGAAGTAGATAATGAAGTTGAATCCTGTCATCAATTACCAGCCTTTGAATCTTGAGCACATTATTTACGTTTCTGAGAGTCAGTTTCTTTAGTGCAAATGAAATTTCTAGTGTCTACATTATGTGGCAGTCAGGGGTACTAAGTGAGTTATAGGGCACAGAACGCTCCTGGTGTGTAGTAGGTGATCAATACCTATTTTCAAGAAGAGACAGTAAAAGTTTTAAACAGACGTATGAGAGATTCAAAGAGCTAAGAGACTGTACATCCATCTTTTGAAATCATTCCAAAATAAATAAAACCCAGAAAGCCTAGTGTTAAAGAGACTATGAAGGAAAAGCTAAACTCATATTTTTCTGGTGATGTTTCAAATTGGTAATACCTCTTGAAGAGAGCCCCTGGCAACTTATAATAAAAGTCATCCAGCTGATTATGGTCTTTAAGCTGGTAATCCCACTTTTCAAATTATAGCCTGAGAAAATACCACCAAAGGGTAAACAAAATTTATTTATTTAAAAATGCTTGACTGAATTATAACAGTGGAAACAACTAGCTGAAAGATGGCTTAATGAAACCATTTCAGTGATACAGTGGAATATTTGTCCTTTTAAAACAAGAGATAGCAGGACCTAGTAGATACATGGAGAATTCAGGCAAAAAGTTAGAAAATGGTGTGCATATCCAAACACAGCCACGTAAACCCTTGCCTGTGCAATGACAAAGGTTGGAAGTGAACTTTGTAAATCTAGAGTTTTGTGTGGGAAAGAGGGTATCCAAATTTTTTTGTTAATTAATTTTTTTGGCTGCGCTGGGTCTTTGTTGCTGCCTGGGGGCCTTCTCTAGTTGCAGCGAGTGGGGGCTGCTCTCCAGCTGCAGTGAATGGGCTTCTCGTTGCGGGGGCTTCTGTTGTTGCAGAGCTCAGGCGCTCGGGCTCGTGGGCTCCAGCAGTTGTAGCGCGTGGGCTCCGTTCAGTTCAGTTCAGTCACTCAATAGTGTCTGACTCTTTGCAACCCCATGGGCTGAAGCATACCAGGCCTCCATGTCCGTCACCAGCTCCCAGGCTTACTTACCCTTCCATGTCCATCACCAGCTCCCAGGCTTACTTACCCCTCTGTGTCCATCACCAGCTCCCAGGCTTACTTCCCTTGCCGTATGTAGAATCTTCTCACACCAGGGATCAAACCCGTGTCCCCTGCATTGGGAGCTGGATTCTTAACCACTAGACCACCAGGGAAGTCCAAAGCTGATCTAGACTTAAATTTCTGATTTATTGTAGTATAAAGTGAAGTTGCTCAGTCGTGTCCAACTCTTTGCGACCCCATGGACACCAGGCTCCTCCATCCGCGGGATTTTCTAGGCAAGAGTACTGGAGTGGGTTGCCTTTTCCTTCTAGTGATTGCTAAATGGGTCCATAAAAATTTAAGCTATATGTTCTGAGATAGCACAGGACATCTATGGAGAGTGTATGAACCGCAGAATAAGAATGTAGGGCAGAAAGACAGGTGGAATTAGAGAAAAATAGTCATTATGCTTCCTCTAATTTTTAAATTTGCCTCACCAATGCATCATGACAGTAGTTATCACACTTGAGAAATGCTTTTCCCAGAAATAAAGTTCAAGGCAGCTGAAACCCTCAACAGAGAAAAGAAAACTCAGGGAGAAGTTGTTTTTAGGGATATCTGGTATCTTGTCAGTTGCATTCTTTTTCCAGCTGCTTTTCCTTCTTTTCTTTTGTGACAAAGGAGATGGTTTTATAGATGTGAAATGGTTTACAATTGCCTTATTTAGTTGCTCTTATTTTTTATGTCTCCCCAGAGGGTCACAAAAATCCTTCATTTAAAAAGAGAAAATGATGTGTTTTTAGTGCAAGGAGAGAATAGCCACTTTAGAGAACCGAGGGGAATGGAGATAAATGCAGTCTGGCCCCATGGCCACAACATGCCCAATACTTTGGATCATCTCGGATGTTGGAAGCTTTACAGGGAGAATGGAATGAGCTCTGGGCAATGGGATGCCTCCCTTTCACCACCTGAAAGCCCAAACCAACTTTAAAAAAACTGTATCTTTTATTTTTTAATTGAAATATAGTCAGTGTACAATATGATGTTAGTTTTACAATCACATAATGGTTCGACATTTGCATCCATTATGAAGTGGTCACCATAGTGAGTGCAGGGACCATCTGTCCCCATATACAGTCATTACAGTGTTACAGACCATCTTCCATATGTGGTGTGTTACATTGCTGTGACTTACTCATCATATAACTAATATAACTGGGTGTTTGTACCACTTAATCCCCTTCACCTATTTCATTCAGTCCCCCACTCCCCTCCCTCCGGCAACCACCCATTTGTTCTGTGTATTTAAGAGTCTG
>SJYW01054831.1:55221-71933 GCA_006410735.1 Raphicerus campestris | reverse complement strand
TATTTTATCCCATCATATGTATCCATGGTGTATTCACCATTTTCCTGTTGTCTTCTTAATAGCAGTTTCTGGATGCATTTATTTGTCTGTACAGTTAATGACAGAAATATTTACCAGTTTGATAAACTAAACTGCTTCTTAAAAGTGGAATTTTTACTGTTCAGTTCAGTTGATCAGTCGAGTCCGACTCTTTGTGACCCCATGAATTGCAGCACGCCAGGCCTCCTTGTCCATCACCTCTCCCGGAGTTCACTCAGACTCACGTCCATCAAGTCCGTGATGCCATCCAGCCATCTCATCCTCTGTTGTCCCCTTTTCCTCCTGCCCCCAGTCCCTCCCAGCATCAGAGTCTTTTCCAATGAGTAGCCAAAGTACTGGAGTTTCAGCTTTAGCATCATTCCTTCCAAAGAACATCCAGGGCTGATCTCCTTTAGAATGGACTTGTTGGATCTCCTTGCAGTCCAAGAGACTCTCAAGAGTCTTCTCCAACACCACAGTTCAAAAGCATCAATTCTTCAGCACTCAGCCTTCTTCACAGTCCAACTCTCACATCCATACATGACCTGTTAGTGAGGCTGAAAATTTTCACATAGTCTTTTTTTTAAATTAAATGTTCTTTTGCTCCAGTATCTGCTTTATTTGGTATAAATGTTGCCATCTAATCCTTCTTTCCATTTGTATTTTCTAGACATGCTTTGCTCTTCTTTTTATGTTTGATTTTGGGTCATTCGGTATTAGGCCCATCTCATAAATAGCATATAATTGGATGATAAAAATCTTTTCCTTTTTTGGAGTCTATTTAATCCATTCACATTTATTGTCATATTTCATAGATTTGCTCCTTTGTCAAATAATTTTTTTAACATTTTATGCTTCTTGTTCTCTGCTTTTGTGATATAGATTGTATTTTTGTTTTCTTTCTAGTGATTTGAAAGGCACACATCTGGTTTTTTATTCTGTTGTTGCCAACTTTATAGCTTCAAAAAATAAAATGGACTCAAATTAGCTCTGAAAGTTCTTGTGAAAGAAGGTGTTGGAATGAAGTCATGAGTAATGGAGCATGATTGGAGTAAGTGTCTACCCCTCCAAGAGACTGCTGTGACGTGCAGTCTCATTTGACTTCATCTGTTGATACTTTGATGTAAGAAAAAAAAAATAATGTTTTACAGCAAGGTCAGCGTGCTGTGATTTGACCCTTGGGTTACTTGAAGACTCATTTAAAATAAAGAAAAAAAGCCAAAACCTCTGTCTAGGCCCTTCCTCTGCTGAGCACCCTGCTTCCTCGTCACCTCCCCTCGCCTCCTATGTAAGGTGTGGCAAGCTGCCCGCCAGGCCTGTGTGGACAGTGTGGCAGAAACAGCCTGTGTTATCAGATGCTGGAGAAGCTTCTTTCCTCCTGGCTTCAGTTTCCACATCTGCAAGTTTAAGAAGTTGGGATACATAAGCTCTCAGGCCACTTCTACGTTTCAACCTTCTATGATTCAGCAGTTTATTAAACAGCTGTTTGCATAGCTTCAGTACCAGGGCCTGTGTAGAATGAGAAGCACAGTACCGATCTGTGTTTAAAAAGCAGAGACGAGATCTCAAGTTGGTAAAAGATTCTGTGTTTTGATCTGTGTGGGGGTTGCATCATATATGAGTCCTCAATTTGCGTTGGCTGTGCCTTTAAGATGAAGACAACTTCATCACTTTACTTGCGTGTCTTATGCCTCAATAAACAGGATAAATAAACCAAAGAGAGAGAGAAGAAAAACAAGCAAGATGTTTAAAGGTTGTGGTTATGAGGATGGTGTACGGAGAATTCACAGGAAGTAGATAATGAAGTTGAATCCTGTCATCAATTACCAGCCTTTGAATCTTGAGCACATTATTTACGTTTCTGAGAGTCAGTTTCTTTAGTGCAAATGAAATTTCTAGTGTCTACATTATGTGGCAGTCAGGGGTACTAAGTGAGTTATAGGGCACAGAACGCTCCTGGTGTGTAGTAGGTGATCAATACCTATTTTCAAGAAGAGACAGTAAAAGTTTTAAACAGACGTATGAGAGATTCAAAGAGCTAAGAGACTGTACATCCATCTTTTGAAATCATTCCAAAATAAATAAAACCCAGAAAGCCTAGTGTTAAAGAGACTATGAAGGAAAAGCTAAACTCATATTTTTCTGGTGATGTTTCAAATTGGTAATACCTCTTGAAGAGAGCCCCTGGCAACTTATAATAAAAGTCATCCAGCTGATTATGGTCTTTAAGCTGGTAATCCCACTTTTCAAATTATAGCCTGAGAAAATACCACCAAAGGGTAAACAAAATTTATTTATTTAAAAATGCTTGACTGAATTATAACAGTGGAAACAACTAGCTGAAAGATGGCTTAATGAAACCATTTCAGTGATACAGTGGAATATTTGTCCTTTTAAAACAAGAGATAGCAGGACCTAGTAGATACATGGAGAATTCAGGCAAAAAGTTAGAAAATGGTGTGCATATCCAAACACAGCCACGTAAACCCTTGCCTGTGCAATGACAAAGGTTGGAAGTGAACTTTGTAAATCTAGAGTTTTGTGTGGGAAAGAGGGTATCCAAATTTTTTTGTTAATTAATTTTTTTGGCTGCGCTGGGTCTTTGTTGCTGCCTGGGGGCCTTCTCTAGTTGCAGCGAGTGGGGGCTGCTCTCCAGCTGCAGTGAATGGGCTTCTCGTTGCGGGGGCTTCTGTTGTTGCAGAGCTCAGGCGCTCGGGCTCGTGGGCTCCAGCAGTTGTAGCGCGTGGGCTCCGTTCAGTTCAGTTCAGTCACTCAATAGTGTCTGACTCTTTGCAACCCCATGGGCTGAAGCATACCAGGCCTCCATGTCCGTCACCAGCTCCCAGGCTTACTTACCCTTCCATGTCCATCACCAGCTCCCAGGCTTACTTACCCCTCTGTGTCCATCACCAGCTCCCAGGCTTACTTCCCTTGCTGTATGTAGAATCTTCTCACACCAGGGATCAAACCCGTGTCCCCTGCATTGGGAGCTGGATTCTTAACCACTAGACCACCAGGGAAGTCCAAAGCTGATCTAGACTTAAATTTCTGATTTATTGTAGTATAAAGTGAAGTTGCTCAGTCGTGTCCAACTCTTTGCGACCCCATGGACACCAGGCTCCTCCATCCGCGGGATTTTCTAGGCAAGAGTACTGGAGTGGGTTGCCTTTTCCTTCTAGTGATTGCTAAATGGGTCCATAAAAATTTAAGCTATATGTTCTGAGATAGCACAGGACATCTATGGAGAGTGTATGAACCGCAGAATAAGAATGTAGGGCAGAAAGACAGGTGGAATTAGAGAAAAATAGTCATTATGCTTCCTCTAATTTTTAAATTTGCCTCACCAATGCATCATGACAGTAGTTATCACACTTGAGAAATGCTTTTCCCAGAAATAAAGTTCAAGGCAGCTGAAACCCTCAACAGAGAAAAGAAAACTCAGGGAGAAGTTGTTTTTAGGGATATCTGGTATCTTGTCAGTTGCATTCTTTTTCCAGCTGCTTTTCCTTCTTTTCTTTTGTGACAAAGGAGATGGTTTTATAGATGTGAAATGGTTTACAATTGCCTTATTTAGTTGCTCTTATTTTTTATGTCTCCCCAGAGGGTCACAAAAATCCTTCATTTAAAAAGAGAAAATGATGTGTTTTTAGTGCAAGGAAAGAATAGCCACTTTAGAGAACCGAGGGGAATGGAGATAAATGCAGTCTGGCCCCATGGCCACAACATGCCCAATACTTTGGATCATCTCGGATGTTGGAAGCTTTACAGGGAGAATGGAATGAGCTCTGGGCAATGGGATGCCTCCCTTTCACCACCTGAAAGCCCAAACCAACTTTAAAAAAACTGTATCTTTTATTTTTTAATTGAAATATAGTCAGTGTACAATATGATGTTAGTTTTACAATCACATAATGGTTCGACATTTGCATCCATTATGAAGTGGTCACCATAGTGAGTGCAGGGACCATCTGTCCCCATATACAGTCATTACAGTGTTACAGACCATCTTCCATATGTGGTGTGTTACATTGCTGTGACTTACTCATCATATAACTAATATAACTGGGTGTTTGTACCACTTAATCCCCTTCACCTATTTCATTCAGTCCCCCACTCCCCTCCCTCCGGCAACCACCCATTTGTTCTGTGTATTTAAGAGTCTGTGTTCATTTTGTTTTTTTTTTTTAAATTTGTTTTCTAGATTCCACATATAAGTGAAATCATGTAGTATTTGTCTTTTTCTGACTTACTTTATTCAGCATGATACTCCCTAGATCTATCTATGTTGTTGCACATGGCAAGATTTCATTTTTGTGTGTGTGGTTGAGTAGTATTTTGTATTGTATTTACACCACACCTTCTTGGGCTTCCCTGGTAGCTCAGCTGGTAAAGAATCTGCCTGCAGAATAGAATGAACATACCTCAACATAATAAAAGCTATATATGACAAACCCACAGCAAACATTATCCTCAATGGTGAAAANTTTTTTAGTTTGCTGTATTTCCATTTGTTTATTTTTACTTTTTTTTTTTTGGCCTGAGAAGACATATCAAAAATATATTGCTAAGACTGATGTCAAAGATCATGTTGCTTTCTCGTAAGATGTTGATGGTTTCATGCCCTGCATTTAAGTCTTTAATCATTTTGAATTTATTTTTGTACTTTTTGTGAGAAACTAGTTCAGTTTGATTCTCTTGCATGTCACTGTCCTGTTTTCCGACTACCATTCAGTGAAGAGGCCGTCTTTTCTTCATTGTGTATTCTTGACCCCTTTGTCATAGGCTAACTGGCCATATGGATATGGATATATGTCTGAACCCTTTCCTGTTCTTCTGAACTGTGTGTCTGTTTTTCTGTCAGTTCCGTACCATTTTTATTACTGTAACTTTGTAGTGTAGTCTGAAGTCAGTTCTGTGAAAAATACTCTACTTCTTTGCAAAATGCTGTTGGAATATTTTATAGAAATTGGGTTGCATCTGTAGATTGAGCTGTATGGTCTTGTTAACAATATTCTTTCAATCCACGAGGGTACATGTCTTTCCATCTGTCTGGTCATCCTCAGTTTCTTTTGTCAGAGTCTTAGAGTTTTCTGAGTACGGGTGTTTCACCTCCTTGATTAGACTTATTCCTAGGTATCTTATTTTTTGATGCAATTGCGAATTGGATGATTTTCTTTGTTTCTCTTTCTGACAGTTTGTTGATAGTTTGTTATAGAAATAACAATGGTTTCTGTATATTGATTTTATAGCCTGCACTGGACTGAACTCATTTATTAGTTCTAACAGCTTTTTGGTGGCCTCTGNATGATTTTCTTTGTTTCTCTTTCTGACAGTTTGTTGATAGTTTGTTATAGAAATAACAATGGTTTCTGTATATTGATTTTATAGCCTGCACTGGACTGAACTCATTTATTAGTTCTAACAGCTTTTTGGTGGCCTCTGGGAAATGGCAACCCACTCCAGTGTTCTTGCCTGGAGAATCCCAGGGACGAGGGAGCCTGGTGGGCTGCCGTCTATGGGGTCACACAGAGTCGGACATGACTGAAGTGACTTAGCAGCAGCTAGGGTGTTCTGTCTATAGTATTATGTCACCTGAAAATAGTGAGTTTTACTTCTTTTCCAGTTTGGGTGCCTTTCTTTTTCTTTTCTGATTGCTGTGGCTAGGATTTCCAACACTATGTTGAATAACAGTGGTGAATGTCAGCATCCTTATCTTCTTCCTGATCTTAGAGAAAATGCTTTCAATTTTCCACCAATGCGCATGATGCTAGCTTTGGGTTTACTGTATATGATCTTTGTTGAGTTATGCTCCGTCTATGCCACTTTGTTGAGAGTTTTTTTTTATTGTAAATGGATGTTGAATTTTGTCAAAAGTTGTTTCTTCTTCTATTGAGATGATCATATAATTCTTATTCTTCAATTTGCTAATGTCGTGAATCTCATTAATTGCTTTGCAGATATTGAGCCATCTTATATCCTCAGGAAAATTCCACTTCATCATGGTGTATGGTCCTTTTAATGTACTGTTGAATTTGACTTACTAATATTCTGTTGAGCATTTTGGCCTCTATGTCATCAGCGATATTGGTCTGTAATTTTCTCTTTTGTTGGGGTATCTTTGTCTGGTTTTGTTATCAGAGTGATGTGGGCCTGGTAGAATGAGTTTGAAAGCAGTCCTTTCTGTTCAGGTTTTTGGAATAGTTTGAGAAGGATAGGTGTTTGGTAAATTCATCTGTCTGGTCCTGAACTTTGGCTTATTGGGAGTTTTTAAAATTGCCAATTTAATTTTCTTGCCAGCAATTGATCTGCTCATTTTTTCTATTTCTTCCTGGTTCAGTTTTGGGAGATTTTGCATTTCTAGGAATTTGTCCATTTCTTCCAGGTTGTCCATTTTATTGGTGTATAGTTGTTCATAGTAGTCAGTCATGATTCTTTGTATATCTGTGGTGTTGGCTGTAACTTCTTTTTCATTTCTGTCTTTATAGATTTGGGCCTGCTCTCTCTTTTTTTTTTCCCTTGATGAATCTGGCTAAAGGCTCATCAATCTGTTTATATTTTCAGAGAAGCAGCTCTTACTTTCACTGATCTTTCCTATCGTTTTTGTTTTTTAGCCTCTATTTCATTTATTTCTGCTCTGATCTTTTTTTTTTCTCTCTCTCTCCTTCTACTAACTTTAGGTTTTGATTTTTCTTGTTTTTCTAGTTTCTCTAGGTGTACGTTTAGGTTGTTTATTGAGACTTTTTTTTCTTGCTCCCTAAGGTTGGTTTTATCACTCTAAACTTACCTTTCAGAACTGCTTTTGCTATATTTGCTGATTTTGGATCATTGCATTTTCATTTTCATTTGTCTAATTTTGGTCTTTTCTGCTTAGAGAAGTTTAGCATTTCCTGCAAAGCCAATTTAGTGGTGTTGAACTCTTTACCTTTTGTTTGTCCATAAAACTTTATTTCTTTCTCAAACTTGAATGATAGGCTTGCCAGTTATGCATGCTACATCGCTTCAGTCCTGTCCAATTCTATGTGACCCTGTGGACTGTAGCCCACCAGGCTCCTCTGTCCATGGGGATTCTCCAGGCAAGAATACTAGAGTGCATTGCCATGCCCTCCTCCAGGGGATCTTCCCCACCCAGGGATCGAACCCATGTCTCCTGCATTGACAGGTGAGTTCTTTACCACTAGCACCACCTGGGAAGCCCCTTGCCAGTATACCATTCTCCTTTCTTCTTATGTTTTGAATATACTGTGTCACTCCCTCTGACCTGAAAAATTTCTGCTGGAAAATCAGATGATAGTCTTAGGGGAGTTCCCGTCCATATAACAAGTTGCTTTTCTCTTACTGCTTTTGGGATCCCCTCTTTAATTCTTGTTAGTTTAATTACAGTATGTCTTTGTGTGGGCCTCTTTGGATTCATCTTGTTTGGGACTCTCAGTGCTTCCTTCCTGGACTTAGATGTCTAATTTCTTTTCCCAGGTTAGTGAATTTTTCAGCTATGATTTCTTCCAATAAATTCTCTGCCCCTTTCTCTCTCTTCCCCTTCTGGGACCCCTAAAATGTTAGCATTAATATGCTTGAGTTGTCTCAGAGGTCTTTTAAACTGTCCTCACATTTGTTTATGTAGATTAAACAATTTTTTTCATTGAAATACAGTTGATTTACAATGTTGTGTTAGTTTGAGGTGTATAGTACAATGATTCAGTTATAAATACACATATATCTGTTCTTTTATACAGGAAATGTGCTGGGGGCCAGTGCACACCCCTCACCAGGGCAGCATGCTCTGGAGTGCCCCTGTGTTCTCTCTGGGGGCTCTTCTGCTGGGATGAGGCTGACTTCTCGGGGTGTGGCTGGTGGGCAAGGCTGTCCTCGGTTGGCTGACAGGTTCTCCCACATGTGCCCCACTGGCCTTCAGAGCCAGACATTCTGGGGGGCTGGTCTTTCCATTGCAGGACCCCTAGCATGAGGAATGCAGTGTGAGGCTTGGACCCCTCGATTGTGGGGGAGCCTCTGCAATTGTGGTTATCCACCAGGTGTACAGATCTTGACTGTACCGTGTCTCTGACCTCCGACCCATCTCCTCGAGGTTCTTTTGATGTATATTTAGTTGTGGAAAATGTTTTCTGTTGCTCTTTAGTTCATGCTCATGGATAGTTTGCTCTGTAAATAGCTGTAATTTTGGTGTGTCTGCGGGAATAGATGAGCTCAGGATTTTCCTACCCTAGCATCTCAGCCACACCTCCCAAATCAACATTGTAGTGTGTGTGTATAGGTGAACATGGTGGGCTCTGATTGGGGGACTCTTCTCCTTTTCCTTGGGCTTTCCCTTAGGATGGTCCCTTGGGAACAGAATATCTTTGGGGAATAATGAAGGAATTTGCGAGGTGTGGGAGAGCTCCAGGTATCTTAAGGGATGGAGGAAGCTTTGTATTGGAAATGTGTTTGTGTCATGGAAAATTTTTTACTCAAGTTACAAAATGCAAGGGATATTACCCCAAAGAGAACTGGCAGAATCACCAAGCTGGAAGGAGTCTTCAGTTCAGTTCAGTTCATTCGCTCAGTCGTGTCCAACTCTTTGCAACCCTGTGAATTGCAGCACGCCAGGCCTCCCTGTCCATCACCAACTCCCGGAGTTTACTCAAACTCATGTCCATTGGGTCGGTGATGCATTCCAGCCATCTCATCCTCTATCATCCCCTTCTCCTCCTGTCCCTAATCCCTCCCAGCATCAGAGTCTTTTCCAATGAGTCAACTCTTTGTATGAGGTGGCCAAAGTGTTGGAGTTTCAGCTTTAGCATCATTCCTTCCAAAGAACACCCAGGGCTGATCTCCTTTAGAATGCACTGGTTGGAAGGAGTCTTAGGAATCAATTAGTCCAAACCTTTGATTTTACTGAAGAGGAAATAGACTCCAGGAAGAGAAATGGCTTGCCCAAGTGTATAATTATCACCGAGGACACTGCCAAATCCAAATCTGCTGATTTCTGGGCGTGATTTCCCCTGCTCCCCCACCGCAGTTCCCCTACCTCCCACCACTGCTTCATTACTGACTTTTCTGAATAGTCTTCAGACTTAGAAATGTAGCTGTTTCACGTACAGAGTTTCTTTAAGCCATCGGAGGTATGAGTCAGCAAATCGTGACCCACAGCCTTGGTCTAGGATCCTGTGTGTCTAGCAGAGGGAGAGATTTAGTTTCAGAAGCTCAGCCTGGGTTTATACCTAGCTCCACCTCTGGGCTGGTGAAGGATGTGAAGCAAGATACTTAACTTCTCTGAACTTTGATATCCTCGTCATGATAGGCAGTGCCTATGCCTTAGATTCCTTAGGTGAGGAGCAAATGGCTCCGTCCGTAAGACCGGGGCCTGGTCTAGAGGGTACGCATCCCCAGTTGTGCCCAGCTCTTTGCAACCCCATGGACTGTAGCCCGCCAGACTTATCTGTCCGTGGAATTTTCCAGGCAAGAAATACTGGAGTGCATTGCCACTTCTACTCCAGGGCATCTTCCTGACCCAGGGATCACACCTGTGTCTCCTGCATGGGCAGACGGGTTCTTTACCTTTTGTGCCACCTGGGAAGCCCTGGTCTATAAGTGCTCAATAAATGTTAGCAGTTGTTACTGTAACTCTAAGCGTATTTAGAACTCTGTCAAAAATACGAAGGAAATAAAAAACTATATTTATATGTGTGTATATATAAACAACAATCAGAAATCTTGCTTCTGGAGGCTTCTATGGGTTCTAGTCTAGCATGTTGTTTTCTATAGCTTTTCATCCCACAACTGTCTTAATTGCCTCAAAATATAACTACTCAGTCTTTAAAAAATTCAGTAATTGCTCTGCAATAAACTCACATATTTAAAGTATTCACTGGCTTCCCTGGTGGTTCAGTAGCCCCAGTGCTGGGGACCCAGATTTCATCCCTGGTTGGAGAATCAGATCTCACATGCTGCAACTCAGAGTTCTCACTGACGGCTAAAAAAGATCTCACACGCTGTGACGGAAATCGAAGCTCAAAGGTCACATGTGCAGCAACGAAGACCTGGTGCAGCCAAATAAATAAATATTTTGAAAAAGATGCATTCCACCTTCAGAGATAATATAAAAAAATTAAGTATACAACTTGATTCGTTTTTAAAATTTTTATTTATTTATTTTAATTGGAGGCTAATTACAGTAGTGTAGTGGTTTTTGCCATACATGGACACGAATCAGCCANTGTTTCAATGCTATTAGTTTTAATACACACATGAAACCATCCCCCAAATCAAGATAGTGATCATATACACATCACCAGGAGAGTTTCCATCTGCCCCTTGACAATCCTACCATCCTGCCTCTCCTGCCCCACGCCCCAACCCTCTGTGCCTACCCCCAGGCAAACTCTGACCTGCTAGAATTTTATATTATGGAATCATGCAGTATATTTTATATTTGTCTGGCTTCTTTCCCTCGGCATGATTATCATTCTTACTCCTACATGGATCAATAGTTCATTCCTTCTTACTGCTGATTACTCCCAATATTTTTTTGTTTGCTCTTCACCCCTGTCTTGCTTACCTGGACATGGCATGGAATGAAAACATATTTTAATGATTTTAAAATTGTTTATTGGTTAAATATCTGTGTTTCTCATTCTTACTTTTCATTTTGTTGTTATCTGGTATATGTAGTAAGTAGTATACAGAAATTGTAGATTTCTTGAGAGTGACACCCATTGTACTCTGTATGCATATTTTTAAAAAATTGATATCTATAAACAGTATTGCTATTTGAACATTGAGATTACAATTTTCTCCTGTCTTGCTGACTCTCAGGTACCAAAAAAAGCATCTTTCCCTTGGCCTGACTGAATAAATTGATTGAATAAATTCAGTTCTAGAAATATTTACACATAGTTTTCATTTTCATGGTGAAATATTTCTTCTGTTGATGTTTAAATTTTTTTTTTGAAAGTAGGGACAGTATGTTCTCAATTTCCTTGCAGCTGGAGCATAACATGAAGTAAACTAAAAAAAAAATGGCTACAGCAAAAATAATATATTTGCAAGATAATAAGAGATCATTTGAGAGGCAAGTCCATTTTTCTAATGTTCTTTACCAACACCATAGTATCTCTCAACTGTTGACATTTCTGCATCTGGGAAGGGGCAAGATAAAAATTACTATTCAGAATAGCTGTTCAAGTTTGGTGAAAGATTTAATTTCTTCATCTGTCACTGTGTCACGAACCCTGTGAATACTATAGATCAACCCTCAGTGCCAGAAGTGCTAGAGACTTGGCAGCGTTGTGGGTAGAATTTAGCCAGAGGGAACTGTCAAGAAGCCAGAAAAAACAAACCTCACCCATTCTGCACCTCAGCCTTGTGTTCTGGGTGGCTGTCCTGGGAAGCCTGGGAATGCAGTAATATAAAAAACTGAGCCCATAAATGGAGATATATATACTGACCTTATCGATGCTGCGAGGATTCTAGGAGCAAGATAGACTTTTATGGAACACAATAAAAAGTAATTCAGTTACATTCTGTGCTGGAAGCTACCTTAGAGATGATCTGATCCAGACTTTCATTTTGCTGACGACCAGCCCAAGGTCACACAGTAACTTAATGGCAGGACTGGGGCTAGACCAGGGATTTCTGGGCCACGCATGCATTTTCTGTGTGGGCCCTCTCAGTGTTCCTGCCCCTGGTGTGTTGGGGCTGGTGTGTTGAGTGTTCGGTGCTGGAAGGTGGGCTTTGCTCTCTCCGAGCTGCCCTGTGGAGGGGCCCGTGTTCCCTGGGGCCCTGCATCTGAGCGCTCGTCTTCCTGAGCATCTTGTCTTCTTGGGGGTGAGTTTATTCTGCTGAATGGAGAGCTGCGCTTCTGGCTCTGTCAGTTCTGTGAGGTGTGACATTTGGTTAACGGGCAAACCCATGCTTTTGATGGTCAGATTACTCATTATCAACTAGTCTGGCAAAATCATTATACTCAGGAGGCTGTAACTTTAAGTCTTGAAAGAGGTTCTGCTTTTTAAAGCTCCTCCCTCATCTTCATGTCCAAGTTCAGGTGCTGTGCTGCTCATCTCCCTTCATCTGTGCTGTTTTTTTCTCTCTATGATGTATGTGTCTGCCCCACCGATGGAATCCTACTCGGGAAGGGAGGCAGCCGATAAAGACCACCCTCCTTCACCGAGAACCACTGGCCCGATCCAGCCAGGCTTGGAAATACAGACTAAGACGTTATGGGCTTGCCTGAGGTCTCATAGTAACACGTTTAAGATGAGACTTTAGTCCCGGCTGCTATAACAGAACACCCAAACGCACACTGGGAGGCGCATCAACAGCAGTCATTTGTTCTTCACAGTTGTGGAGGCTGGAAGTTCAAGATCACAGGGTGAGCACGGTCTGGTTCTGATGAGGGCCCTTTTCTGGGCTGTGGACAGCTGACTTCTCACTGTGTCCTCACAAAGCCAAAAAAAAAAAAAAAAAAGCAAGCTAGCTTTTTTGTTATATCTCACAAGGGCACTAATCCCACTCAAGAGAGTAGCACCATCATGACCTAATTACCTCCCAAAGACCCCATCTCCAAATACTAACATATTGGGGTTAGAATTTCAACACAGTCCATAACAGATGTGATGTTAGCACATGCCTGGCAGCTGCAGCGTCTCAGATGGGCAAGGTTGGCCTGGAGGGGTTTCAGAGAGGGCATGTAACTGCAGACTCTGCTGAGAAAGAGCTCCCTTTTATAAAGGAGCATCAGCTGTCTCAGGTTCAGTCCCTGGGTCAGGAAGATCCCCTGGAGGAGGGCATGGCAACCCACTCCAGTATTCTTGCTTGGAGAATCCCATGGACAGAAGAGCCTGGCGGGCTACAGTCCATGGGGTCGCAAAGAATCAGATGTGACTGAAGTAACTTACCTTGCACATCAGCTGTCTTTCTGTATCCCAACTGACATAGGAGCAAGATGTGTGATTGGTCTCACCATCAATGGCAAACAGNCACGAAGAATTGATGCTTTTGAACTGTGGTGTTGGCGAAGACGCTTGAGGGTCCTTTGAACTGCAAGGATATCCAACCAGTCAGTTCTTAAAGGAAATCAGTCCTCAAAATGCACTGGAAGGACTGATGCTGAAGCTGAAATTCCAGTACTTTGGTCACCTGATGTGAAGAACTGACTCATTAGAAGAAACCCTGATGCTTGGAAAGATTGAAGGTGGGAAGAGAAGGGGATGACAGAGGATGAGATGGTTGGGTGGCATCACCAACTCAACGGACATGAGTTTGAGCACGCTCCAGGAGTTGCTGATGGACAGGGAAGCCTGGTGTGCTGCAGTTCATAGGGTCACAAAGAGTCGGACATGACTGAGCAACTCAACTGAACTGATCTGTGCTTATCACCATTTATCAGAGTGATAAATTGAAGTGAAGATAGTGAGGATGGCCACTTCACAGGCAGGATTAGGAATGAGAAAGGGGCATCATCTCATTCCCTGGTGGCTCAGCGATAAAGAATCCTCCTGCCAATGCAGGAAACCTGAGCTCGATTCCTGGCTTGGGAAGGTCCCCTGGAGGAGAAAATGGCAACCCACTCCAGTATTCTTGCCTGGAGAATCCCATGAACAGAGGAACCTGGTGGGCTGCAGTCACAGGGTCACAAAGAGTCAGGCAGGACTGAGCGACTGAACAGCAACACGGCGTCTTCTCATTCGGTCTGCGTCTTTACACACAAGACCAGGACGCAGAGACTCTGTTGATCATTTCACAGCATAACAGAAGACAGGGTTTTGGGGGAAGAACTCATGACTTTTAAAGTGTTTCCTAAAATGTACTGTTTTCAGTAAAATTATTTAATGTGGAAGGAATCTTGTCAAGAATATAGTAACATGCCATTTGTAATGTGTAGCATCCAAGGGCACTTTCTTTTCTGAAACATTCTTGAGAAGGATAATTTTAGAAGTTGGCTGCATACTTCCTGACCCTAAGTCTGCCCTGTCTCCCAGTGCAGTTACCCAGAGGACTCTGTTGATTAATACAAATGAAAACACTACCATCAAGATTTTGAAACATGTATACTATTATCCACATGTGCACACAAAAAAATCCCCCTGGGCAGCTTGAGTTGGCTGGTATGTTTCTAGTCTATCGGTGCTGTGGTTTATTACGTTAGGCAGGCTTTTTTGTCTTATTTTTCATATTTCAGGAATCAATGTGTCTGATACTGATGTGGTTTAGATGGATTAAAGATTTAGATTTACATGTATGAATGTGAGGAAGCCTTGCAACTTAAGGTACCTGCCCTGAGGACCAGCCATGCCTTTGAAGTTCTTTGGAAGTCCTGGGAACTTTCACTTACTCATTGCACGTTGAACAGCACTGCTTCGAAGATTGTTAAAATAGCACTGACCTCAGTGTCCTTGTTTTCAACTGCTCTTTTCCATAGTTGATTTTTGGCGATCTCCTTTGGCATGATTAAAAGCTGACTTATTTATGGAGTGCTGCTAATTGATGGATGTTGAACTCTGTTAACTGTGGAGGTGGTGGAGGCGGGGGCAGGCTTCCCAACCTTTCAAATCCCAACTGGGAAATTTCCAAAACTGAGTGTGTGGTTTTCCCATGGAGCCTCTCCCAGCCACTCTCATGCACATCCTGCCTTCTCCTGCTCACTTTTTACCAAAACCAGAACTTGAGAAGCCACGAAGCCTCGCCACAATCCTCTCTCTCTATGCCAAACTGAGGAGAGCACCAGGGTATCAGATGACTGGAGAGGAGCCCTTAGGCCTGGACTCAGCATGAGGGATGTCCTTGAGAACTAGTTTCTGAATTCGACAAAGCAAGGTGCTTGTCTCTGCACTGTACCTGCAGTTGCTTTCTGGATTTAGCTTTTATTTTCAGCGCATTCTTATTGTCTCTGTCTTCGATACTCTGAAAGGCTTGTCCAAGAGCGGTTGATTTCTTGTGAAGAATGAGGGCTTCAGGAGTCTGGGGAGGGTCTTCGGATGCCAGCCGCGTGTCTGCAGGTTACCCCTGGCAGCCACCCACCTGTTGGAACACCACCCATGATGACCACCATGTTGCATCCTCAAGGAAGTCAAGGCTTGCGTTTCTTTTTCTTTTTAGAGTTTCGGTTTGAAGTCTGTCTGAGAGGCTTCTTAGCACCTTTGAGCCTCATTTTCCCCATCTGTAGAATGGGGAGGTTATTGCAGGCTCCCATGGCATCGCTGTGGGGATGGCAGGAGCTCACCCTGGGAGCAGCTCGTGCAGAGTGCAGCAGGCACGTGGTAGGCGAGTGGGTGACAACCCTTGCCATCCTCCTAATGGGAGAAGCCCAGCGGCACACACCCCTGTCTTCTGTGTGCCTCTGGCTCACCTCTAGTGATTTTCCCTGATGGCACCTCCCCTCTCATCCTGACCTCTTGCCAGTGCTCCTGCCTTCCTGTGTCTCTCCTTTTCTATTACCAGCGAGAGATGAACACCTTCTTAGGGCAGCCGATGTTTGGAACTGCAAGGAGACAAGGTGCTTCCCGGAGCCGAGGAGCCAAGCGGCCGTGTGTGCTTTACTAGGAGGCGAGGAGAAGCAGGGCTGTCCTGTAACTCCTAACCTGTAGTCTGGCGTTGCCAGGATAGGCACTCGGGCTAGCCGGATGAATGGGGCCTCTGTGTGTGGATGAAAAAACCCAGCGTTTCTCTTCCAGTTGCTGCAGTGAGAAGAACAAATTAGATTATTAATTTGATCATGTGGTAGCATGAGCCGACAGCCTATTTAGTTTCATTGTTAAATGTGGTTTTGAATGATGTGGACTTTCCTTCTTACTTAGATGGCAAAGAATATTCATTACGGATATCAATAAAAACCATGCTGGTGATCCAGCCTCCAAAGCTGCACCCCCCTGCATGCAGAAAAGGCAGAAAAGGACATTTAAGTCGTTGAGAATGAGAATGGGAGACTGGAAGCCAAATTATAAACTCATTTCAACTCCTGGCCCGCAGGCCCTAGAGTGGCCTTATTTGTTGTCAAGGATGGAAAACAACTCGGATTCAGGTCCAAGTGATTATTCGACTTTGGCATTGCTGCGGGGCTGCCAACTGCAGTTCCATTTAGACACAGATTAATTAGCCAGGCAGGGACGGAAGTGGGCTGGGAGAGAGAAGCCGGGAGAGGCAGCGCAGCGGGGGGACTGGCGGGCCCGGGGTGGGGGGGACGGCCCGGCTGGCCCACTGCTTCAACAGTTAACCCACAGGAAAGCGGATCCAGATGGCCCCTTCTATGGTGACGCACGCACCTCACGCCGTATTTACCGACTAGGTGTCCGTGCTGCAGAGAAAACTTTCAAACTCGGGCGTAGGGAGAAACAGCACGTGACAGCCCCCAGCACTGCACCGGGAGGCCGACCCCGCGGACCTGAGCCGCTTATCAATCTTGTCTTTGTCCCCCTGCAACCACCCTGGACCTTTTCTAAAAAAATTATTAGTATTCCTGCCTGTGAAACGGAAACCATAGAGTATTTTCGTGTGTGTGCGCGCGCTATGACTTGAATTATAAAGACAGATGAGATGAAATCACAAACTCGGGAAAACACGACTCTGCGTAAAGGAGCTGATGATAGATTTATTCCCATCTGTTTAATCGCGGGGGCGAATCCTCTCCGGAGTGTTTCCCCCGGTGCTGTGCTCGTACCTCTTTGGCGACCGCGTACATCTCCGCGGACACAGGGGCGCTCGGAGGG